>CAUYLG010020829.1:0-114714 GCA_963573385.1 Cacajao melanocephalus
ATGAGGAGCTGCGATCCCCTGTAGGAGGAGAGGCATTCTGATTTCGGGTGTTCTCAGCCTTTTTGCACTGGTTTCTTCCCATTTTTGTGGATTTATCCATCTGTCATCTTTGTAATTGCCGACTTTCAGATTGGGTCTGAGTGGACATCCAGCTTGTTGGTGATGAAGTTTTTTCTGTTTCTTAATTTTCCTTTGGCGGACACCCCTTCCCCACAGAGCTGGACCTTCCCAGTTCAGCTGTGCTTACTGTGAAACTCTCAGTCCTCAGCGCTTCCAATTGCTGTTCTCCTTGTGGGGATGGGACCAGCCGAGCCTGACTCACAGGGCACCCAGTCGCGTATACTCTGCACTGAGAAGCGCCGTGCCGTGCCAGGGCGCCAGCAAAACAGTCGCGCCGGCCAAAAGAGTCGCGCTGGCGACCCGTGTGGCTCCTCTGCCGGGAATCTCCCAGTCTGTGGGCAACAAAAATTCGTCTGAAAGTGCGTTGTCCACTCGCTCTCTGTGCTTTCACTGGGAGCTACAATCCTGAGCTGTTGTTAATCGGCCATCTTGGATCTCTCTCCAAAATTTTTAATGAAACCACCAAAATGCAGTTATAATTACATTCAAGGTTTATAAAGTGTAAGTATTTCTCATTCTTGACATGATTCATTAAAGGCTAAAATAGATTAAGTAACTGCCAGGGGTCACATCCAAGTCCAGGAACTATTATAAAGACAGGCAACTAACTTTAATCCCAACACATATTCTGGAGTCTGAAAGTCCAGAATTTAAGTCCCAAATCCACATTAATAGCTATCTGACCTTTAGGCAAGTCACATAACCTCCCTGAGCTTTACTTTTAACATCTGTAAAATGGGAACGCTATCATTTATCTCTCAAGGTTGTTAGGAGGATTAAGTGAGGTATTTATTTAATTAGCAGATACTTACAAACTAGGTCAAGGCACTCTTCTAAGCATTTTTTAATATTAACTCACTTCATCTCCATAATTCTACAACGTAGAGACTAGAATTATCTTTCTTTTACAGATGAACTAAAACAGAAAGGTTAAATAAATTACTTCTGTAAGGTACAAAGCAGCAAAGTCAAGATTTGAAACCATGCAGTCTAGCCTCAAAGTTCAGGCTCTTTAGCACCACACTAAGGTGTCTCTCATATGATCTAAAACACTTGCCTGGCACCTAACATAATGATGAGAATGGTAATAAACCACACAGTGCCCAGCCTAATATACAAGGATAACACACCCTAGAGGCCGTTAAAGATGGTCTTGATTGAGATAACATAAAATACACAAGTACATCTAGATTAAATTTACATAGCACAGAAACCTTTAATGATACAAATTAATGCTACGACTTTAGGAATTTAGAAGAAATCATTAACATTACTATTTCAAAAATCACTATTTCCCAAGCATGAGTGCCTAGATTTTCTCTTAACATTGTTAAATGAATCTTACAAATAATTAGCACCTAATATTTTGGTCCTATCAATTACTTAGCACTCAGTTTCAATTATAAACGAATGATATTAATTTTTGAAAGAAAATACTCAAGTATACTTTAATATAAAAATTCCAAAGAGAATTAAATTTACTATTTTCTTTTTCCAAAAAAATCAGTATTTCATTTAATAAAGTAATAAATGTTCACTGAAGAAAACTGAAAAATACAAGGATACGGAGAAGACAACATTACCACCAGTAGTTCATATCAGCTTTACTTTTCAATGTAGTTTGAGACATTCAATTTTCAGATAAATGATTTGTTTCAATTTTGGAAACTGATGAAGTTTCGTGAACCAAAATAATTACTGTCAAGGTGTTTCAAGAAAGAAATGTGCTTCTAACAGGTCAAACATTTAACTCTACATAAAATGGTTTTAAAATAATAAATAATTTTCTCCATTTCTTTTTTTTTTTTTTTTTTTTTGAGATGGATTCACCCAGGCTGGAGTGCAATGGCGCGATCTCGGCTCACCAAAACATCCATCTCTTGGGTTCAAGCGATTCTCCTGCCTCAGCCTCCTGAGTAGCTGAGATTATAGGTATGTGCCACCACACTCAGCTGATTTTTTATTTTTAGTAGAGATGGGATTTCTCCATGTTGGTCAGGCTGGTATCAAACTCCTGACCTCGGGTGATCCACCTACCTCAGCCTCCCAAAGTGCTGGGATTACAGGCAAGAGCCACCATGCCTGGCCCACTTCTTATGCTTAAGTTAAACTAAGTTCAGTCAGATGATGTTTGACTTGAATTCAACTAAAAATTTTTTAAAACTTAAACAAATTTTATATAACGAGTCATATGGTTACAAACTGATTACTAATGACAAAACTTGGAATTAAAGTTCATTCTCTTCCACAGTACAGATAAGACCAAGTCACTCAATAGGTATCACCCAATCATAACGTGTTTTAGCTTCTAAATATGGAGCCCTCTTATGAACACAAACTTTCAGGGAGAATCAATACTATTTAAATTAATACCTATTTAAAAGACATCTACATTTTCAATACACTATATTAGCATTAATTTCCCCACTGTTCCCAAAGGCCAATCTCAAAATCTAAGCCTTGCATCAGCTAATAAAAGGCAAGGAAAATACAAAGCAGTCAAGTAAACTGCTCCTTTCTCCCTTCCCCTCAAGCCCTGTTGAACTGGCAAACACTGATTGTGTGATAGAGTCTTTCTGGGTCCTACCATCGATGCTAAAGGCTGATTTGATATTATTTTATTTTACTCTAATTTATAGGACAGATAAGACTAGTTCTGTACCTTTCAATGTTCTAAACTAGTAACAATTAACACTTAATGTTACAAATGATCCTCTTAAACATCTTTTACTGTCATTTTGAATCATGAGTGAGCTCAAATCAAATTATTTCAATACTGTAGTGATTCAGTGTTCAGAATTGGTCTGAATAAATAGCTCCTTATATCTCAGGCAATTTAACTTGCAAAAAATTTTCAGTTTCTACACCTTATTTGATTTAATGTTAATCAAGCCAGAACTAGTTTTTATTATATGCTTACATGGTTTTCTAAGCAAATTTTTTTATTTGCCATTTAAAGAACAAGCAGGCTTCTCATTCTGCAGATATTCTTGTTAAAGACCCTTAATGCACAGTGCTAAACCCCAAGGAATATTTTCATCATATTATGTGATTAGTAATTAAACAAAACAAGCAATCCTTACAGTAATTTTATAAAACCTTGTAGTTACCAGGAACATTACATATGTATATGCACCATAACAGATTAGCAAACTACATTACATTTTGTGTCAAGGTGATGGGCAGATTCACACCCATTCTGGGCCAGTAAACATTATTTTATATGGTCCATGCTCTATCTCCTCCAAACTACTATTACACCACAAACACCACCACTTAAATTCTCTTTCTGCTCCATATCCCCATTTCCAGCCATATTACCCTGGTATAAGAAGCACTATGAGCTTATAAATTAGCTCACTGATAAAGAAGTTGTGATCTGATTTGAAATGCATGGGATTAGATATCTATTCACGTTGGAAGTTGCCTAACAATCCTGGCTCCATTTCGTAACTCTCTGCGTTTTTAAACTTTCCTTTAACTGGAACAAGCAACTGCAGAAAAGGATTAATAGAAAACCTGGCACTAGTTCACCAAATAATGCTGTACGCTAGCAGACACATGCTTGTAGGGAAATACAGTCAGGACCAGCCACTGAACACAATTACTTTTTGAGTCTAAAGATAAAACAGCTTAATTCTTGGATTTTCTTATGACAGCATGAAACTAAAACTCATAGGCATTTATTGTGAAAAAGGTCCTTTAAAATGATCTGGTCCAAACCCCTCATTTTCTTGATGAACAATGGTAAAGAATCAGACTAATTTAAATCCAAATGTTCAAGTGCCTGCTATATGCTGTGTATTAGTTCATAAATTCAATTTTGCAAAGAGACTTATTTAGTATACACATGAAATATGCCTGTTTACAATATACAGTTCACCATTGTGTGTGTGTGTGTGTGTGTGTGTGTGTGTGTGTGTGTGTGTTTTGAGACTGTATCTCGCTGTGTCGCCCAGGCTAAAGTGTAGTGGCACAATCTCGGCTCACTTCAACCTCCACCTCCCAGGTTAAAGCAATTCTCCTGCCTCAGCCTCCTGAGTAGCTGGGATCACAGGCTCATGCCACCACACCTGGCTAATTTTTGTATTTTTAGTAGAGACAGGGTTTCACTATGTTGGCCAGGCTGGTCTCAAACTCCTAACCTCAGGAGATCCGCCCGCCTCAGCCTCCCAAAGTGCTGGGATTATAGGTGTGAGCCACAGCACCTGGCCCACAGTTCACTTTGAAGCTTATAAAATTAACTAAGAGGCACTACAGATTTGTGGGAAGAACAGAAATCTAAGCACTGGAACCACTTAGTGATTTAAATACTGTGGCACTTTATGCAAATCATTCAACCTCTGATTTACTACAGATGGGCAATCTTACCTCTCAAGTCCTTCCAGCTCCAGTAACAAAACAAATTAGGTTCATTTGTTAAAAAATTGCATTGAGTCATTTGAAAATCCACACTTGGGTACTAAGAATTTGAATTAAAGTAAGTATTTAATTATGCTTAATGTTATGGTAGATTATAAGTAAAATTACTT
Organism: Cacajao melanocephalus; assembly: GCA_963573385.1. Lineage (NCBI taxonomy): Eukaryota > Metazoa > Chordata > Mammalia > Primates > Pitheciidae > Cacajao > Cacajao melanocephalus. The sequence continues at coordinate 4,653 of CAUYLG010020829.1, forward strand.
GTGTATAGATACAATGTAAGAATATTCTGAAAGACTATATTAGAGACCATTCCTTGTGAATATGTCTGGTGACAAAGGGAAGCAGGAGGTAAAGGATGGGACTTCTGTTTCTCAACTTACAGTCTTTTACACTGCCTAATTCTTTCATGAGTATATATTATTTTTATAATTTTTTAAACTCTTAATTTTTTAAAAAAAAGTACTTAAATCACGGAAGGCAATGTAATACAGCAGAAAGTTCTTTCTACGGACTAGAAAAGGAGAGAAAAGACTTCCAGTCTGGCTCCAGCTAGCTCTGAAAGCTTGAGAAGTCTACCTGAATTCCAACAATCTAGCTCTCTTATGAAAACAAGAATGAAACTACACTGTTGTCACCACCCCACTGGACTCAATGTTATTTTAACTGGTCTTAGGTTACTATTCTCTCATTCAGTCGTTCAGTGCAATCATTCAAACACTGAAAGAAGAACAAGAACTGAACAAATGTAAAAGAGCACGGAAATTAATTTCCCTATCATGAAAATAATTAACAGTCAAAAAAAAAACTATCAGAGTTCTGGAAATGTTTAATTCGCTAAAGAAAAGGTGAGAAGAGATTAAAGATAAACTTGGTAAAAACCCAAAATCTATTATTGAAGAAGGTAAATAAATGTATTTTCAGCCCTTGACCTGAGCTGATTTTATTACAATGCTTCCCAAACATACATCAGTAATTAAATTTTTGAAATCTTCTAAATCACATAAATTACACCTCTGGTAGGGACTATGAGATGATATTATCTTCTGTTTCCTAATTGACTGATGGGTCATACCTTCTTTCTCTAAATATTAATTCAATTACTGATCTCCCTAATGATAGATCTGAATGCACGAAATTACTCTTTTCAACGTAACATTCATCCTCTATCAGAGAAGAGTAAGATGTATCATTGCATTTTTCTTCACAGCTTTATGTGACTGATAACAGGGTCATGTGGTTAACAAAGCTGCTTTCTCACAACTTATTATTAATGTGTATTTCTCTATTGCAGCTTTCTCCCCAATCACATACCTTAAATAAAACATACTATTAAAAATTAAAACTTGAAGTCTGGCTGGGAGCAGTGGCTCACACCTATAATCCCAGCACTTTGAGAGGCCGAGGCGAGCAGTTGTTGAGGTCAGGAGTTCAAGACCAACCTGTCCAACATAGCAAAATCCCATCTCTACTAAAAATACATAAATTAGGTGGGCATGGTGGTATGAGCCTGTAGTCCTGGCTACTCATGAGGCTGAGGCAAGGAGAATCACTTGAACCCAGGAGGCAGAGGTTGCAGTGAGCCAAGTTCTTGCCACTGCTCTCCAGCCCGGTGACAGAGAAAGACTCTGTCTCAAAACAAGAACCACCACCATCAAAAAAACTCAGTCTTCTTTAGCATTTAAAATATGTCCAGTTTTTAAGCTTTAAAAGAATATTTTTGGCCAGGCACAGTGGCTCATGCCTGTAATCTCAGCAGTTTGGAAGGACAAGGCAGGCAACTCACCTAAGGTTGGGAGTTCAAAACCAGCCTGACCAACATGGAGAAACCCCGTCTCTACTAAAAATACAAAAAATTATCCGGGCGTGGTGGGGCATGCCTGTAATCCCAGCTGCTCAGGAGACTGAGGCAGGAGAACCGCTTGAACCCAAGAGGCGGAGGTTTTGGCAAGCCAAGATCGTGCCATTGCACTCCAGCCTGGGCAACAAGAGCGGGACTCCATCTTAAAAAAAAAAAAAAAAAAAAAAAAAAAAAAGAGTATTTTTTCTTATATCTCACCTAACAGATAAAATAAATAAAGGAGGGGGGAAAATGACATTTCTTTTTTCTCCCATAACTCTAAGTTTGGCTAAATGTTACAAAGAAAAGTATGTGTCCTCCAAAGCAAATTACTGAATATTTAGGCAAACCTTCAAGAGGCAGACAGAAGCCTCACCACTCCACACTCCTGTTCTCTATTCTTTTAACCCTAAGATTCAAATTGATTGGGGATCCTTGACTGCACTAAAAATTTTCAGTTTGACAGCTCTAAAGGAAGGCACAGACATGTGACTACCACAAGAGAGCCCTTGACAGAGCAGGATCCAGCTTAGCTCCTTAGGGCAAGTATGCAGGCCAGTGCCTATCAACTCAGAGAATGCATAAGGATGGAAACCATTTTCTTTCTTCTTCTTCCATATGTATTTAAATATCCTGCTTGGAGCTTTATTGTGCAAACAAGGTTCATTTAAAAAATAAAAATAAATAAAAAAACAGGATTGGAATCTTCTTCAAAGTCTAGAAGGCTCTGCAGTGCCTGGTCTTCCACAAATAGTTTTTCCATTGTTTGCCATTATACTTTCTAATTCAGAGGCTAAAAAATAAATAATCACTGTTTTTTTGTTTCTTCTTTAATATTTCACACTTAACATTAAGCCACTATATCTTACTTTTTTCATTTTGGGGGGAAACATGGTATTTATTATTTCTTTGCTAAGAGTAAGTGCAAGAAACTTAGAATCAGACTGTTCTAGCAGCTGCCTGCCGCTCCCCCACCCCACACCTTAGCAGTGTTACCTTGGACAAGCTGGTTATCCCCATGTATCTCGATTCCTTTAACTAAAATTAGGAGCATCACTACTACTACTACCACTTAATCTCACAACGCTACCGTGGGAGGTAACAAGACATAAAGCACTGTACAAGTAGTTTGCATAAATGTCTTGCCTTTCTCCCTTAAAATGTGCTCTTCAGCGCCTTCTAGATCTGTGTAATATGATTCCCTAGGACTCCATTTCCTCAGCTGTAAAACAAAGAAAATAACACAAAGCGCCCGGTATGTAGTGAACACTGAAAATAATTTATATAAAGCATTTACTGGCATAGTATCTCAACAAATGCCAGTCTTAACTTACAGGTAACAGTTCCTTTTCCTTCCAACTTGAAGCTGTGCTACTGAACCTCTTCATGTTGTAGCTTTTGATCCTGCCATTTCAATTTGTCTCTGAGTACACATCTAGACCTGCAGGCTCCAAGAAACAGACTTCCTTTCTGCTAGCAACTTCCCTTAAAGTTTGAAGAAGATGCCAATTGATTAAATCCATCCAGAGAAGCTATAGTGGCACCAGAGAAGTACCATAAAGAATATGCTATAATACGTTTCAGGTGTTTCTCAACTTCAATAGTGTGAGATATGCTCTAGCCTCAAAAAATTAACATAGGCCATAGGAGTCTAAACATTTTAAGTGCTAAAATCCTTGGCAGAGGACAAAATAAAATAATACAAAAGGCACTCACTCAATGGGGGCTAAGCATGGTGGCTTATGCTTGTAATCCCAACACATTGGGAGGCTGAGGCCAGAGGACTGCTTGAGACCAGGAATTCAACAGTGGCCTGAATGTAGTGGGACTTTGTCTCTACAAAAATACAAAAATAAGCCAGGCGCGGTGGCACACACCTGTAGTCTCTGTTACTCAGGAGGCTAAGGCAGGAGGACTGTTTGAGCACAGGAGTTGGAGGCTGCAGTGAGATATCATCACACTACTGCACTTCAGCCTGGGTGACAGAGCAAGGCTTTGCCTTACAAACAAAATATAAAAGTACAAAACTTTAACAGAACAAAACAAAAACTACAAAAGCACTCACTAAAAACAGTCCCAGGACACAATGAATTCTGCAGAATTCTCCTCCTGCAGAAGCGAGGAGCCAAGAGCAAGCCCTCAAAAGAAGGCTTGTTTTTGAGGGTTTTTTAAAGCCTTTTTAAAAAATCTTTAAATATCAAGACCATGTTTACCTGTAGCCCTGGAATCACACAATTCTTAAATTCTAACAAGCAACTATCCTGATTTTTGAGTCATTACTACCAATTCTGGAAAGTAATTCACCATTTCTTATACATGTTGGGCCCAAAGTGCAGAGCACAAATGGACATAAAATAGTGTCTCTGCTCCTCTCTGAGTCTCAGGAGTCCTATTTCTAGGGTAACCTCTTCATATCTTCCATGGCTGCTAAGCATGCACTTTCCTCGCTAGTCAGTGCAGTCTTTCCTTGAGACACCACAGTGACATGTGTCTGTCTTACCGCTGCTTCTCTCCTCTTGATTCCACCCCAAGCCATCCAAACCTTACAGACTTGTCAAAACCCATTTTAACTTCATAAATATCTCTTCTTCACTAGAGCCCATATCAGTATCTACCTGTTTTCACCTTTACTTCTTAACATCGATGTAACAGATCAAGATACTAACTATAACAGTGTCTTACCTCTAATGGCTTTAAGTGTTCATGTCTTATCTTCATAGTAATACTGAATTCCTTGGCAGGACTTTGTCAAGTTATTTTACACACTCCCACTAACGACCAAAGCAAGATAATTTTTCTTCGCGAAAAACTACGTTAGAAGAGCTACTCACAGAATATAGACAACAAAACAAATACATTAGGAAATTAGTAAATAAGGCAGAACAAGTATTTAGAGTGAATATAAAGTATCTTCATGCTTTCAAACAGTTGACAGTCATATATGTATATACTTGGACCAAATGTCATATAACTATTAAGTAAAAATAAAGGAATGGAACGATGAGCAGAGTATGTATATCGCTGGATATACTACCTGTATTAGAAAGGGAAATATATACATACACATTTGTGTACATATGTACAGACTAATCTCAGTAAGGATGAAAATGAACTGGTAACAGGGTTTAACACTAGAAGAAAAACAGGGTGGCCAGGCAGTGGATACAGAAGACTTACTTTCTCACCCTAATTCTGTGGAGCTAAATTTTGTATCATATACATGTACTTCCCATTCCAAATAACTTAAATAGAATAAAGTAATTAGAGAGCTTATCTATTGAAAGGAAAGTATTTTTTTAGGTATACACAGTTCAGTGAATTAACAAAATAATTGACCAGGCACCGTGGCTCATGCCTGTAATACCAGCACTTTGGGAGGCTGAGGCGGGCAGATCACTTGAGGTCAGGAGTCCAGGACCACCCTGGCCAACTTAGTGAAACCCCGTCTCTACTAAAAATACAAAACATTAGCCGGGAATGGTGGCATGTACCTGTAGTCCCAGCTATTCCGGAGGCTGAAGCACAAGAATTGCTTCAACCCAGGAGGCGGAGTCTGAAGTAAACTGAGATCAATCACACCACTGTAATCCAGTATGAGTGACTGAGTAAGACTCTGTCTAAAAAAAAAAAAAAAAAAAAAAAGAATTAAAATGCTCTCTGCTGTGCATATGATTTATTATGATTAAGACTCAAACATTCATCCAATCATTTCTTGGGCAATTGTAAATGCCAGCCTCTATGCAATTCTGTAAAGAGATAAATTATTTTAACACTTTATAAGCAATAATAATTTCTACAACTAATTTATAATCATTAACTTTATTAATGAAAGCAGTATAAATAACTGTGAAAAAAATAGTGGTTATGAACCTAGAAAGGCCTGAATTTAAATCTAGGATCCCAGACTTTGTAGATGCGTGGTTCTCAGCTAATTATTTAATTTGTCTGAACACTAATTTCCCTCTTAAGAGCAGAGGTCAGCAAACTATGGCCTTAAGGCAAATTACATCCTGCCACCCATTTCTTGTAAATAAAGCTTTATTGGAACAACCCATGCCTGTTTGCCTACATGTCACCTAGGGCTGCTTTCTGAGTACAATGTGAAACTTGACTAGTTTTGACAGAGTCCATGTATATCCAAATGCCAAAAATATTTATTATCTGGTCCTTTACAATAAAAGTTCACCTGCCCCTGCCTAAAAGTAAAATGCATACAAACCACATCTACTGAATAATTTTCTAAGAATATAAAATCTCAGGATCTGTATCTTAGGGCAAAAGAAAAAGAAAAAAATAAAGAGTAAATAAGCCTTAAAGAATATAAAACTCCACTCCAAGCAGGCATCAGGTCAAAACTATTTCAGAATGACATCAAGACATTATTTATCTTTTTCACTCTTTCTCTAAGTGTATAATAACGTTTTCCAGAGTCTACATGACTCGTGATGTCAAGACTACAACACAGCTGTATTCCCTTAAGCCAGATATTAAAGAGATTTACAAAAACAGTGCTGTTATTCTCACATTTTGTTTTAAAACACTGTTATTAAGGTTAAAATATAATCATTCATGTTAACATGTAGTGGGTTTATTATTATTTTAAAAGTCAGACATAACTTTTCTCAGTTTTATTTGTTGTGCGTGGTGGTGGTGGTTTTTTTTGAGACATGGTCTCACTCTGTCACCCAGACTGACATGCAGTGGTATGATTACAGCTCACTGCAGCCTCAACCTCCAAAGTTCAATCAATCCTCCCACCTCAGCCTCCCAAGTAGCAGGGAATACTGGCACATGCCCCATGCCCAGCTAACAATTTTTTACCTTTTGTAGAGATGGGAGGTCTCACTATATGGTTCCGGCTGGTCTCAAACTCCCAGGCTAAAGGGATCCTCTTACCTTAGCCTCCCAAAGGGCTTGGATGACAAGCATGAGCTGCAGCACCCAGCCTTTTTCTCCATATTACTATTATATTACTATTATTATTATTTGCAACAGGGTCTTTCTCTGTCACCCAGGCTGGAGTGCAGTGGCATGATCACAGCTCACTGCAGCCTTGACCTCCTGGGCTCAAGTGATCCTCCTGCCTTAGTCCTTCAAGTAACTGGGACTATAAGTGTATACCACCATGCCCAGCTAATATTTGTATTTTTTTTTTTTTTTTTTTAGAGAAGGGGTTTTACCATGTCAAGTAGGATGGTCTCAACTCCAAGGATCAAGCTATCCACCAGCCTCAACCTTCCAAAGCTCCTTCATTTTAATATTTTATATTTAAATATTAATAATAATTAGTATTATATATTTAAATACTGATAAATATAATCCACATTAAAAAAAGCACCTTGGGGTTCTCAGTGTTGTTAATAGGTGTTTTGAGATCCAAAAGTTACAGAATATGCTACGCCAAGCTTGTCCAACCTGTAAACTTTGGCCTGCATGCAGCCCAGAACAGCTTTGAATGCAACCCAACACAATTTCAAAAACTTGCTTAAAACACTGTAAGGATTTTCTGATAGATATATATATATATATATATATATATATATATATATATATATATATATTTTTTTTTTTTTTTTTGCTCATTAGCTATTGTTAGTGCTAATATCTTTCATTTGTGGCCCAAGACAATTCTTCTTCCAATATGGCCCAGGGAAGCCAAGAGGTTGGACACCCTTGTGCTGTATTATAACTTGAGTGCATCACAGTGGCATGATCAACTAGTCAATGAGAACAGTTGGGCCCAGGTGGCTGACCTTCTATTTATATACTTGACAGGGTTTGGATGAACAGAGCAGAGAATATACTTGGACAATCAGTGACTCTACCCCCATTCAGCATGCAGTTTAAAAGAAAAATCTGACAATTCTAATTAGAAGTTCTCCAGGATACTAAAGAAATTTTATTCAAAAGTTTCAAATAAGGTGAAAGGAGGACAGCCTGTTCTTTCAATGCTATACAGGGAGAAAGGCACATCTGAGGATCATCTAGCCCTTAGGTTCCCCAACTATGTACCAAAGCACCCCAGGTGTAACACTCCAGCAAATTCACAGGGTACTGTAGAACATTTTACATTTTTAGGAAAACAAAGCAACATCTGTCAGGGAACATGCAAACCACTAGCTCAAGTTCAGTTTCAGTAACAGATTGTACTACCTTACCTTCAATAAAGTCAAATATTCGTGAAACTGGTTTTTCAGTGGTGGCTGTGATACAAGGTAAAATCAACACAGACACAAAACAAGAGTAGTGATTTCCAGCCTGATTCTTTGGTTTGAGTTGTACAGTGCTCAACAGGCGTACAAATCCTGTTAAAAAGCAACTGCAGCTATTTAAGAATAAATTTTATTGTTTTATTGCAGTATGTGCATTATTTGTTGAAACAGTTACTACGTTATCAGTATATAAATACTTATTATTTGGACTTAGAAACTAGAACTGTTAGGTAATTCTGTGACCTAGGAATACCATAAAAGAGAAAAAAAAACTGACAGGGCACTAAGGACACTATAAAAACAATAAATTTGAGGAACTTCTGATTTAAGGGAACATACTCTGCACAACCCACATTTCATTATTTTTTAAAGGTCACAAATTTGGTGAAGTTTTATATTAACTTGTAGATTTGTATCCAGTAGAAACAGTTTCTGTCCTGACAAAGAAAGAGCCCCTATTATGGCTTGCAGTCCTCAAGACATTAACCACTTTTGAAACTAACTTAGCAATCTTATCCTTATATTCTTTTATAAATTTCCTATAAAGTCCTAACTAGTCTAATGCTCCTTAAGCTGCTTTTAATATCATACCTGTTCCCTCACTAACTGATGAGTTACAAAAATGTTTGGCAATTATTTTATATTTGAATTAAAGATCCTAATTTTGTCTTTCTGTAAACTGTACTTTAGTATGCTGAAGTCCTTTTCTAGTGTATCTAGAAATAACTACTTTTAAAAGCCAAATTGTAAAGATTTCACTAATTACTAAGAGCTTTGGAGGAATATATATAGTATAAAAAAGATTCTATATGTTAGAATATAATTCAATTATCTTATAAGTCTATGTTATTTTCTACATTTCTAACATTTAATAAATATATTCAGGCTGGGCACAGTGGCACACGCTTATAATGCCAGCACTTTAGAAGGCCAAGGCACTTGAGTTCAGGAGTTTGAGACCAGCCTGGGAAACATAATGAGACCCTGTCTTTATAAAAAATACAAACTACAAAAATTAGCCAGGCATGGTGGGACACGCCTGTAGTCCCAGCTACTCCAGTGATTGTGGTGGGAGGATCATTTGAGCCCAGGAAGCTGAGGCTGCAGTGAGCTGCGATCCTGCCACTGCACTCCAGCATGGGCAGCAGAATGAGACTCTGTCTCAAAAAAATAAGAAATATATCCTATCCTTTTGTACTCAGAAAAATACACAATAGACTTGTTTAAATGTTTGGGATGATCTATGAACACATTCTTTTTTAAAAAGTACGATTAATGAAAGTTTTTTAAAAATGAATGACTGAGTGATATACAATTAAATTCCCTCAAAAGAAACATGTTAGTGCTATTCATTAAAAAGAAGGCTAAGGACAAAAGAATAAATGCCAATATTTGTATAATTAGTTACTTCTAATGCCAGACTATACCAGTAAACTAAAAATACAGATAACAACTTATTTTACTCTCAATCTTCCACTTATTCTTCCTAACATTTTTTTACTGCATGTCAAACATTCTTATCTAGATCACTCTTTTCATCTCAAGCTACAGAAGTGACAAATGTGTCTAAGACAGGAAAAAAAGGGGAAAAACTTTCACTTTTGGGGGTATACTTATGAGGAGCAGGTGAGGAGGAAGCCAAGTAAAAAGCAAGTAAATACATCTCCAGATGTGTTGAATCATGTCCATCCAAATGAGAAAAAAATTCTAGAAGTGTTGGTGGTATTGTAAGAAACTTGCTTCTTTTCCTCATCTAATAACTGACTCTGGATCCACTTCTGTCCAGGTTGCTTTTCACCCAGGCTGCCTCCTTTTGTATCCAGAGTTGCTCTCTCATCTTACTATTAAAGACACTTGGCTCAGTACTACTTAGAACTTCCTCTTGTATGCCTCGGAAGCATATAAACTAAAATTGGAACCACATAGAGAAGATTAACATGGCGCCTGCGCAACGATGACATAAATGAAGCAACCCACATTTTTTAAATTATAAAAAAAAAAATAAAAAAGAACTTCGTATTATGCATGAAATACTGAAAATGGACTTCCATACTTGTAGTGATTCCTAATAGTCAAAAGGTCTCTTTACAACTATATATGAATATAAGATCAAAGCCAAACCTATGAAAATATTTGGTCTAAGGGAGGGAATGGTATGCCAAGTTGCACCATTCACTTTTAATGAATGATTCATATAACAAAGAACATGAATATATGTAAACAACATCAAATGATTTGGAAGAAGAATTAAAAAAAGTTACATACTACTAATTCATCCCTGAATTAGGATGATTTAATTTTGACAAGTTGACAGGTTTGATTCATAAAACTGCAATGAGGTACTATAAGAACCTAGGAAAAATTTATGAAACAGGCTTTTAAAGATTTGTCTAGGCATTCATTCGGTCATTTACATTTATTATCTCATTTGCAGGCCAGGAAGTGGTGGCTCACACCTGTAATCCCAGCACTTTGGGAGGTCAAGGCAGGTGGATCACTTGAGGCCAGGAGCTCAAGACCAGCCTGGCCACCTGGCGAAACTGTCTCTACTAAAAATACAAAAATTAGCTGGGTGTGGTGGTGCATGCCTATAATCCCAGCTACTCAGGAGGCTGAGGCATAAGGATCACTTGAACCTGGGATGGAGGGTGCCTTGAGCCAAAATCACATCACTGCACTCCAGGCTGAGAGACAGAGCGAGACTCTGTCTTACAAAAAATCAAAAACAAAAACAAAAGCCTGCACAACAAAGTGGATGTCATCATTATTACTTTTAGCTTTATTCCTACTCAAGGTTTAGAAAAGAAAAGCACAGGAGCAGAAACACAGCATATGGTGAGCAGACCAGTTTGATTACGAACACTAAGAGCATAATTCGAATGGGATTTGTAATAAAGTCCTAAACTTCTGTCATTTATTTTCAGAGGAGCAGGCTATTGGTCCATCAGGAAAACTCGTAATAATGCATATGTTCATCACTTTCCTGAAAACAATGCACGTACAAAAATTCGTAATTCTTGAGCTAAAAATTTAGAATTCTGAGTACTTACTGTGTGGGTCAGGACAACCGGCCCCTGTTCTTCTGCCTTCCTGTACCTGGCATAACTCTAGCCTCAGCTATAACTTGGTCCCTCAGTACCTTCAGCTGCTTCTGAAAATGTCTGACTTGTTCAAAGGAGTTACAGGTGGTACTGCATTCCTCCTTAGTTAAAGGAGAATAAATATGCAGGATGCCAATGTCTCAAATGAAGGCTACACAATAATGTACCCAGAATAATTAAAAAAGCTCCGTAACATGAAGTGCTTGAGTTTTATAGCAAGTCAAAGTACAAATACAGAACTCTTGGTTCTGCAGCATCTACAGAGTATACTTGTACTTCAAACACTTAGCCACATTCAAACCTACCAGTGTAACATTCCTCAATGGAAGAATTCTCTAGTTTGAAATGTACTTAATGATTTCATCAATTTTTAACTGGGTATTTTTAGCACCATGTGTTTCTAAGGGTTACAGGAAAGGGTAGGCCTTTCCACTATTAAAGCATCCTTTGTTAACTTACCTTTTTGTACTCACAAAACATGCTTGAAATGGTCAAGAAATAATGCAGGACAGTACATATTCACTCCACTAATTTAGCAAACTCAAGTGTTCAAGTCAGTACCATATGCTTTCAGAGAATGGGCAAATGGAGGGCTGCAGGTAAAGTTGAAAACGCAAAAGCACATACAAACCCAATTTTTCTATTTTCACATACTGTTGTTAAAAGATATCACAATGTCTTGTTTCTTTCACTAAAGAATTCTAGTTAAGTGTGATATTTCTTTTCAATCATGAAATTAAAGCCCAAAAATATTACTTATTCAAGAACACAACAAATCACTAGCAGAAAAAAGTTATTTGAAAGAGGTGAACTATTTTCTGATATAAAGCTTAAATTCTAAAATATAAAAATTAGCTAGGTGTGGTGGCGTGCACCTGTAATCCCAGTTACTTGGGAGGTTCAGCAGGACAACCGCTTGAACCCAAGAGTGGGAGGCTGCAGTGAGCCAAGATTAAGCCATTGCACTCCAGCCTAAGTGACAGAGCAAGACTCTGTCACCCAAAAAAAAAATGGAAGAAGAAGAAGAAGAAGAAATAGAGCTGGGGAGACGACATGCTACACTTAAACTGTTATGTTTTAAATCACTAAGACAAATCCCAAAATTTACAAGCCAACAGCCCAATTTCATTTTAGTAAAAAGTACCTCCTATATATGTAGTCATTTTTTTAAATCTCAGTTAACGTGTAAATACTTTTAGCCAATTATCTTCAATTATATATACTGCGATGTCCCTTTATTTTGCTACAATCTCAATACCAGTTAACACTAAATAAACAATACTACTCAATTTCAGGAGTACACAATTATACCTCAAATGTTGCCTAACAATGTTCCCTCTAGGGTCCTCTGCGTGCAAATTCCTACTTTATATATGAAGCACATTTAAGATCTCAAAATGTGTTGGGGCTATTTCTACTATAAGAATTGCAATTCACAATCCAGCATGACAGGGGACAAAGTTCAACAGTACTGTAGCCTTTCTATTAAAAAATACTCGTACCAAAATAAGCATCATAAACAGCCCAATTGCTCTAATTTGAACAAACCACTCAGTAATGAATAATACTGATAATCATACAAAACCAATAATTACAAGAATCAAAGACCTTAACCCAATTATAAAATATAGTATAAAGAATCACCTTTTAACATCAAGATAAGAATGGTGAAGAGACTATTTCTATTTTAATGACATAATTCAATTTTTGTTTTATGTTAGATTACTCTCTTTTCAAACTTCGTTTTCCATTTTGATCCTAGCGCACACTAAATAGATTTACAAAGGAAAAGTATGTCCCATTCAGTTCAACCCAACATATGATACCTTTTGTGCTGGAAATTATAGATCCTGAGTAGAATAAAAGGTAAAATTACAACGTACACTGGAAACTAAAATAAATGATTTTGTATTAAAGGCTGAATTTAGCAATAATGTAGGAATGGAGAAAGGAGGAAGAAGACTAAATTCTCATCTTCTATAGTACAAATTCAAGAGAAGACTAAAAACACACAAACACACAAGACATTAAGATCAGCAGTATAAACATGCTATTGATAACTTTAGAGGTAAAATGCTAAACGAAAGTTAGAAATGTTACCTCAGGGGAGCAACTCAAAGAAGAGAGATGAAATTTAACTTGAATTGCCAGGGAAGACAGAGAGGGTGGGAGAGAAAGAACATGAACAAAGAGAAAATGAGCTTAGACTATGCTAGAATTGTGAAGGGCAACTCTGGCGGGATAAAATGGCTTCTGCTGGGGAGCAGAAATGCCAGATGATGCCTAGGCAATTCCTACACAACTGACACCACATTATGTTCTTCTATTGGAGAGTGCTTCACCAAAAGTAGTGTAACACGAGGATATACAAAAGGGCAAAGTGATTCAACACAAAAGAAACAAGGGAAGAGACACAGGTAGAAGACTACAACAACAGACCTGACGTTCTATCAAGGAGGCAGCTCTACAGTTTCCGGAAAAATTTTGTATTTTATGTTAGCACTCAGTTTTCCATGATATTCTTTAACTATAAATATCAAGCTATTATACTTCAATCTTATACATAAAATCCTAAATGAAGCATGCAAGCCACAGTTAACCGACAAGTTCTCAGAGACAGATCTAGTAATTGCTACAAACCATACTTAAAAGCTTTATTTTTATAATATCCTTTAATACTCCACAACAGTCATACTGTCATCAAATACATCATGCATTTTCAAAATTCTTTCCTTTGACTCCATAAAAGGATAGCAACAGAACCACAATGCTAGTAAACACCATATTTTCAAATTCATACCAAAATGATGGTGATTTCAAACATTTAGCAAAGACTACTTCTTTAAAATTAAAAAAATCGCTCATGTCAATATCTTAGGGGTAAAATCAGTATACAATATAACATTTCTTATATTGCCATTATTTAGAAAGATTTATAGGAGAAATACCTACTTTATTTAATGCAAATTGTGTATATAAAAACTGATTCATAAATATTTGATTGGCAAGCTTCCTCTAGTACAAGAAATAACCAAAATCATTTAAAAATCATCCTTAATTTTTTCTAAATATTAATACTACCACCTTCACTACTAATGGCAAACTGCCACCATTACACAATAACCAGATGTTAGGTTTTGTGTTAGCTACCTTATTTCTGCTGTTTTATTCATCTACAAAAAAGGCAAGCTTAAACTGAGTAATTTTAATATAACTTCTTTATATAATCTTTTTCTTAACATTTTAAATTATTTCCTTAAAGTAACGAGGAAAAAATGTTAGAAAAAAATGTGTAAAAATCAAGCAAAAGCAACAATCTGAAACTGCATTTGTAACCATCTTTTCAGAAATGAATATTCTTGTCTGAAGAGAGAAAGAAATGTTCTGAAATCTAATTGTAATCTATAATGCTTCCCCCTGCTGCCAAGTTGCTACACAGATGCCACAGTCAGAAAATTTTACCAAGCGTGATCACACTTTTCAAAGAAAGGACCCCATTTAGTGACAGCACACTATGACTCAAATAGGCAGCCATGCCTCAATCGCCTCCAATTCCCTTACAATCCTATCACCTGCCTTTCAGTCTCGTTTGGTCACCTCCCAGACCTTACTTCCTCTTATCCGTCTGTCTCCTTTCTCATCATCCTACCTTATTCTCGAAAAAAAAGTTCATAAGGGATGTTAAGAAACATTTGTATAGAGCACAAAAAAGTGCATCAGGAAAAGGTTTTATATAAATGTTAACTCAACCTCTCTAGTATCTTAAAAAAAAAAAAAAAAACAAGGTATAGGTCAGGCACAGTAATCCCAGCACTTTGGGAGCCCAAGGCGGGTGGATCACTTGAGGTCAGGAGTTTAAGACCAGCCTAGCCAACACGGTGAAATCCCCTCTCTACTAAAAATACAAAATCAGCCAGGTGTGGTGGCACATGCCTGTGATCCCAGCTACTTGGGTGGCCGAGGCATGAGAATTGCTTGAACCTGGGAGGTGCACATTGCAGTGAGCTAAGATCGGGCCACTGCACTCCAGCCTGGGTGAAAATTAAGAAACCTTATAAAAAAAAAAAAAAAAAAAAAAAAAAAAGAATTAAAAACCAAGGTATATCTTTTACCATGAGATATTTTAAATCCTTATTGACACATTTTTAAATATATTTTACTTTAAAGTATAATAATCAATGACTGATGTTGATGTATACTGTTTAGACCACTAATAGCACAAATGAAACATAAAAACTAATAGTCATAACTTTTTAAGTTATTTTTTTAAAAAATGACAAGTTATCTAGAAAGCAAATACCATATTTAACTATCATCACCTCTGGCTGAAGTGGTCTTTCAACTTAACATTCCCCTATGTATGTTTATGAAACTATAAAGCAAAGTACCTGGTACAGGGATGTTACTTTTTAAAACTATAGCTACTACTACTACTAAGCTTTATGACAAGGCCTTATTAAGTATTTGTCTCCTCCCTTTCTGGAATCAAGTTTTGCATTTTGCGGCTACTTGTTAAAAATATGGCAAGAACACTACATTCAGTATCTTTACTTCAACTCCCGTTTACAATGCAAGTGACTGCAATTTGAATTTCACCACTTGATTGAAACTGCTCATGTTATGGTCACCATGACTACGTAATAGCCAAATCTAATACTCTTTATAGTACATGTTTTACATTCCAACTATGGCAGACACAGCTGATCAATCTTGAAACTTTAAAATTCCATGGTTCTGGTAACACCAGTCTCTCTTGGTTCTCATTTCCAGTTGACTCTTCAGTCTCCTTTATGGTATTCTTGTTTCTATACCCATTCTACAAATGTTGATGTTCCCCAAGACTCTAACTTCATCCTGCTTCTCACTTTTCACACAATCCCTAAATATATTCAAACGGCAGAATACTATAATTCCCTCAGATACACTGGCAGAAAATGACTAAGTATTTTATAGAGCTACAAAAAAAAATCTGTGAAACTATTATGCATGATTATATAAGTCCAAATCGTCCCATTAATATTCATCTATGGACTTCCCATCAGCAAGCTCTTGTTAACAGATAGGCACACCACATGTGCCAAGTAAATTTATGAGGAAAACAGAAAAAATTATAGATAGCTACTGATCTCACTTTTCCAGACACTAGAAAGAGACTTGCTTTACTGTTCACACTCTAAGTGTCTGCTCACCTTCTAGACCAGGAACCCCTTCCCTGCCTTCCTATCTGGGCATCTCTATAGAAGCTAAGTAACACAGATGACTGGGCTATAACAGAGTTTGGGGAGAAAGAGGAGGATGGAGAGAAAGCGTACCACCCAAGAGCAGGGCAGGTTTGCCCATGAGTCGGTGATAGCAAATTAATTCAGAAAATGGAGTAGCAGGTTGTTATCTGTGAAGAGATAAAGGGGAGGAAGAAGAAAGGAGAGAAAAGGAAAGTCTCAAAATGCTAAAAACAGCTCTACAACATCAAAACATTTCTGGTATGAGCTAATAATATACTGTTACATAAAATGCATGTTTTGCTATTAAATAGAAAAAATGTATTTACATTTCTTAAACATGTATATTAGGTAATGTAAGAAAATTAAAAAAAAAAAGTTTTAAAAAGTCTAGAATTAAGAGGAGAAAAGATAAAAACATAGTTAAAGTAATATACTTTCAGGGTGTATGTGTATATGTGCGTGGGTATGTGTGTGTGCACATGTGCTATCAGCACATACAGAAGTAATTACAATATTTGAAAATGTGTGAAGCTCTCTGGAGTATCACCCAAGAGTAGGTTTGCCCAAGAGTCAGTGACGGCAAATTAACCCAGAAAATGAATTAGCAAGTTGCTATTTTTGTTAACTTAGCTTCTGTATACCTGATACCAGAAAAGATCAAAGGCCCACTGTTATTAAGGGCAATAAACTATTTGCTAAAAATAACATTCAAAGACTAAGCTGTATAGATTTCAAATTCTCCAGTAATAAAATGTGGATTGAAATTAAACTACAAAACAGATGCCTTGCCAACAGAGAGAAACTGCATGATTAAAATCATTTCCAAATGATTTTAAAAGAATTTATTTTTCATTTGTTTTAAAACAAAAAGTAAAAGCTTTTTTCTTTTCAAGTTCAAGATAGACCTCAGAAACCAGAAATTTTTTATATTTGATTTTAGCTGTCACCACTCTTGAGGACAAGCCCAGAGTTGTCTTTTCTACTTATTCTTTTCTTCAATTCTTTTCTATTCTACTTATTCTTTTATATGAATAACAAAACAAAAGATGTCAATATAGAGAAAAAAATTATGTTGAATAAATTTCTATGTTTCTGAAACTACCTGATCGAATACATATATTTATTTATAATATGTAAATAATCTATTTAAGAATTCTCCTAATCATCATCTCAAATCAAACATTAAGAACTCTGTTAAGAGTCCGTTAGTAAATGAAATCATAGCACAAGAATTTTAAAGGAGTAGAGAAAGAAATTATAGCACAAGAAATCATATGCTATTATTCTAACAGGTAGAACTCATTCATCAGTATTGTTTCATCACTATAACTAGAATTATATCTAAAATATGCATTATGACAAATCAGTAATACTAATAAACAGTAACGCCAGTAATATTAGCATACGCTATATGCTAAAATTATATATATATATATATATATATACATAGATACTATAGGCTAGTATTACACTATACTTAGAAATAAGAGATTTTCTGAAATGTACATATGTACATTTAATTTGTTTGGCACTGGGCAACGGGTTTTCCTCTCCATTAGTCACTAAACTGATATGTACCAATGTACCAAAAAAGACACAATTAAACTTAAGAAAAATTAATTTATTTCTACTTTCTCTCAACTACATTATAAACTGCCATAATAATTACAATTTTCAACTCAGTAACAATAAAAATTCAGTTGAGAAAAACGAAACAGTTCGTCCAAAATCTAAAGTGGAAGAATAAGATGTGAACCCAATTCTCTTCTAATGCTAAATGCTCTCCTCCACAGCATGACCGCCCATTTAAAACTGTCCATCTCAGACGTGACTACTGACACCCTATTTCAACATCTACCAAGGGGCTCTATTTTCCCCTCAGAGAATAAAAGGAGGAAAAGTCATCACACCTAATAAAGTTTTATTAAAGCAAATGCCAACTTTTAAAATTCATCTTTGGTTTAAACTTTTTCTAATTGTTAACAAGCTCTTCTGAAATACGTTTCAAAATAATTTACATTTCTACACAGTAGGAAAATAAAGTCTCATATTCAATCATGAATATAAAATCTAAAATTAATTCAATTACAGTGCTCAGATATCAGCAGCCTCCCATTTATATCAAATCAAATACCCAAATATACTATATGCATTATTCACATCAGGCTTGCTAAAGTTATGAAGATTTCTGGAGCCTAAATGAGTATAAAGATATAAAGCCACTATATAAAATAGGCTGATAACTATATTTGACTTTTTAACATTATTTTTACTATTATCATACTAATTGCTACTCCTTCAATTCCTATTTTATTTCTACATTTCCTCTTCATCCCCAAGTGGCTGTCAAATCATCCTGTACTTGATAATCTAAAGATATTTTATGACTAGCTCAGTTAACTCACCAGTGACCAGTGACAGGAATCCATGCTAGGCATGGAGAGACGCATTCAGAATGATAAAGAAGGTCACTGGGTTAACGCATTCTGTATTTAACTCTGCAGAGTCATAAACATAAAAGCCAAATTTAAGCCACCCAGAAAATTTAATTTTAAGCCCTCTGTAAATTTAAGGAGAATGTTAAGATTAAAAGTAAAAACCAATGGCCCAGGTACAGAGGCTCACACTTATAATCCTAGCACCTTGGGAGGCCAAGGTGGGTAGACTGCTTGAGCTCAGGACTTCAAGACCAGCCTGGCCAACATGGCACAAAATCCTGTCTCTACAAAAAATACAAAAATTAGCTGGGTGTGGTGGTGGTTGGGCCTACAGTCCCAGCTACTTGGGAGGCTGAGGTGGGAGGACTGCTTGAACCCGGGAGGCAGGGGTAGCAGTGAGCCGAGATCACGCCACTGGCACTCCAGTCTGGGTTAACAAAGCGAGACCCTGTCTCAAAAAGAGTAAAAATAAATGAAAGTAAAAACTCATGAAACACATTAAATAAGCTGAATCAATACATATGTAAGAAAAAAGTCCCATTTCATCAAAGTATCTGTAAACAGAATCAAACTTTTACATATCCATACACATTACTACTTTTTAAAGGATTTTGACGGTACTGAAAAGGGAAAATACTTCCAAAAAGTTTATGATGATCTGACAGATAAAACTTCCAGTCCCTAATTTATCTGATTTGAAAATTTTCATAAATTATGTTTGGTTAATGAGAAGATTCCACAACCATTTCATTAAAGATTTAAAGCAGACAGATTGAGTGAGAAGACTACTAATGAAGTCTGCTAGAAACAAAGTTAGGAGAGCAAAGGTTCCTAATGAGGCAGGAGTTTCCAGCTGAAATTTCTGCAACCAAAAGAAAAGGCCTAATCTTAAAACTAGTATTTAAGGCTTCAAGTGCTCTAATCTGCACCCAGTACCTGGGACACTTAGGGCAAGTACACCGATAATAAAACAGAATCTAAATTGTATACCATGCCATTCACTAATGAATATTCACTATCAACTTATGATTCCAACTACATGTATGCTACATTCAGAGGTAGGCAAAGTAAATTTTAAAGTTTGAGGGTTTTGTTTTCTGATTCTGGTGTGATTGATCTAAAATTCCATTTCTGCATAGTATCAAGGACTGCATTTAAACATACACATATGATGGTTAAAAGTTTAGGATTGTTTAGGAAAGTAATTCAAAGTTCTGGTTTTACAATCATCAAGGATGTGTTGACCTCCTTTAAGGGGGACCAATGAATTCCACAAAAATTGTCACCATTTCTTCACTGTTTTTAAACTTATGTCATATAACACTTTAAAAAAATTAACAATGAGGCCAGGTACTGTGGCTCTCATCTGTAATCCCAGCATTTTGGGAGGTATCAAGGCGGTTGGATGGCTTGAGCTCAGGAGTTTGAGACCAGCCTGGGAAATGTGGCAAAATCCCGCCGCTACTGAAAATATAAAAAATTAGTCAAGTGTCGCGGGACACACCTGTGGTCCCAGCTACTTGGAAGGCTGAAGTGGGAGAACCACCTGAGCTTGGAAAGTTGAGGCTGCAGTGAGCCAAGCTGGCACCACAGCATTCCAGCCTGGGTGACAGAATGAGACCCAGTCTTAAAAAAAAAAGTTAAAGATGTGGAAGGAAAATGGAAAATAAAACAGATTATCTCAATTCCAAAGAGTATAGTAATATGTGGTTTAAACATGAGTAATTTAATAAAATAGTATTTAATAACACTGTGATCCAGGAATTGATTTGAGTATATCTAAACTACTGACATTACCAGAAAATGAATAAATAAATAAGCTGTTCTCCCACCCACAAAGCCAAAGAAACCAAAAAGCCAAGAGCATTCTAAAAGCTCACCTTTTGTTGACTGGCTTTTCATCCTTTTCGTAGGGTCGGACAAACCATTTCCCAATCCTAACGAAGTTCTTATCCATTAGGCACCTGAAATAATTATATCAAGAATTACTTTTATAGTATCAATAACAAATTAGTTAAAGTTGCTGAATCAATACACCAGATGAGATACATCACCAAAAATAAAAACACCAATCACCATCAATTAAACTGTCAAAATGTTTTATCACTTAAAATTTTTAAGCACTGGGCACAGATTCTTAGGCCCATACAAAAAAGAAAATGTAAACAAAAGTAAGCAAAATAAATTGATTATGTATTTCTAAAACATATTATACTTCCAAATTTCTTCCAATAAAATCATATTTCTGAATAATTTCGATTCTTGCATCATCAAGACTGTTAGGAATATAGCATTTCTTTTCTTTTCTGTTTTTTTTTTTTTTTTAATTGTATTTGGGCTCTGGGGTACATGTGCACGTCCTGCATCCTGCAGGATTGTTGCATAGGTACATAGATGCCACGGTGGTTTGCTGTCTCCATCCCCACCCCCCAACCCCAACTGCCTACATCAGGCATTTCTCCCAGTGTTATCCCTCCCGCTCCTCCCAACTCCCCACGCTGTTCCCCACCTCCACCCCTCCCACCTAGCCCTGTGAGTGTTGTTCCCTTCCCTAGGCCCAAGTGTTCTCACTGTTCATCACCCGCCTATGAGTGAAAACGTGGTGTTTGGTTTTCTGTTCTTGTGTCAGTTTGCTGAGAATGATGGTTTCTAGGTTCATCCATGTCTCTACAAAGGACACGAACTCATTGTTTTTTATGGTTGCATAGAAAGGAATACAGCATTTCTTAAGAAAACTTCAGAGACATTCTTCCAAGCCACTGACATACATCTTGCAAGGTTTTTTTTTTTGTTTTTTTTTTGTTGTTGTTGTTTTTTTTTTTTCTGAAACAGAGTCTCACTCTGTTACCCAGGCTGGACGGCAGTGGTGTGATCTTGGCTCACTGAAGCCTCCACCTCCCAGTTTCAAGTGATAATCCTGTCTCAGTCTCCCAGGTACCTGGGATTACGGGCCTGCACCACCATGTTCGGCGAATTTTTGTACTTTTAGTAGAGACGGGGTCTCGCCATATTGGCCACGCTGGTCTCGAACTCCTGGCCTCAAGTGATGTACCCAACTCAGCCTCCCAAAATGCTGGGATTACAGGCGTGAGCCACCATGCCCAGCCCATCTTGCAAGTTTTAATGCTGATATTTTGTTTTTGTTTTTTTTTGCTTGGCATGTGATAGGCAATGCTTTAGCAGGGATCTCAGCGACAAAAACACGGCACAGCTTTATCTTACATATTTTATTTTCTTTTAGTAGGCACAATAAAGCACCTGGTTATGGCTTTAAGAGAAAGAAGAAATTGCAATTGTGTCTTCTATAATGAATATCTGCTTTACTCATATACAAGCTGTGCCCCACTTCTGTTTACATGTCACTTACGTACGTTGCTTCAATGTCAAATCACAGGATATTTTAACATGTCTTTTTGAAGACATGTTAAATGGCAAGGGAACCCAACTCTTGTAACAATAATGCACACAATTCAGCTGAAGTGACAATACAGAGTTATGACCAAGTTTGCTCATGTGCAGGCAAATGACAACTATATATTAACTGCCACCTGGCCAACTGTGGATGCCATGGATTGTAAGGAGTATACCTGATTTTTAAAAACAAAAATGTGGGGGGAAACGTGCACATTTCAAACTGGTTAAATACAGTTATCTCTAACAGTATTCAATGAAATTATACATATTTTGTAAGAAAAGATGTCAGACCACTAAATGTAATTCTTCTATACAAGGTTCTACTTACCAGTCAAAAAGCTATATAGCCAATTCTTTATTCCATATTGAGGGAATTCTGCACATGGCTTTGGCCTCTGTAATTTCCATACCATGAAGGAGGATGGAAACAATCCAAGCCTTCACCCAACTCATTACAGGTTAGATGGGTTAGTAAATGTTAACAGTTTCTGATGACCACAATGGAACTCCTTTTGGGCAGAGTCAATTTGGAGCATGACTGTACCAAAAAGTCACTGGGCTCAACTGGTTTTACTTTGAAAATAAACTTCTACTGCAACCTTCATTGTTCACAACAAAGAAAAACATTTTCAGAGTAACCAAATCTGTTTTCCTAAGCTTGTAAGTTTAAAAAAAAATGCTTTTTAGGGGTAAAGACTGTGACTCCATTAAATTTAGAATAAGAAATATGGCACACTCACCTGAGGAGAAAGTACTCAAGAAGCAAAACTGAAAAAGTTATCTCTACAATTTATTCACTAGCTAAGAGACTTAATTATATTTTTTAGTAGAGTACAAACATAGTTCCACTAGAACTCTAGTGTTTAATACCAAGTTTCTGCAATATTATTATCAATAACTACTACCAGAATCACTAAACCACCACTACCTGGTTTGATTACCAGGCACAGTACCTCATTTAACTCTTGTAATAATAATAAAAGATGGGTGTTACAATGGCAATTTTTATAGAAGAAGCCACCGAGGCACAGTGAGACTATCATCCAGATAATAAACCGCAGAGCTGCACACAAGTCCAAGTATATCTGATCACAGAGCCAGGACATTTAATAACTAGCATATACCAACTCTCATGCCGTCACATTTTCCCAACTATTTCCCTGTTTCTTAAATCCAAATGTACCTTGGTAAATTATGGATCTATTTAATGTGATAATGTTTCTCTATTCTCCCAAAGCCATCATAAAATTGAAGGTATATTTCAAAATTGATAATGCTGAGAATAAAAGCAATAGGGCATATAGCAGGTATGGAGTCATATCAAACACTTAACAGTCTTCCAGTCAACACACATCCTCACTTACTAAATATTGTTTCAAAAATTATTTATTTCTTCATAGTAAGTCTTGAAGGTCAGAATTCCAAAGAACCACTTATTCAATAATAAATCACAAATTTACAGTGTACGGAAAGAAAAATCCAAGGCTATAGAGAGTATAATAGGAAATAAAAGCAGATGAAGTATCTATGACTACAGAGGACAACATGTAAAAGTTTATTTGCTCTTCTATCATGTAAAAGTCACAAATTCTTTATGCTGACTTCATTCCAGAAAAAACAAATAAGATCTGGAGGGTGGAAGAGCAGTACACAGTCAAGACCACTTAAGGACAAAAGCAAGAGGCAAAAGGCTGATGAAAATGCTATCTGAGAGTCTAACTCTGTGTGAATATATCTCCCTGAACTCCCACTACAGGTCTTATTTCTTAGGCAACATCAACAAAAAGTTGTTATTACTAATACACAAAACAGCCATGGAAACTACCAATGCTTCAATCTGAAATCATGTGTTTCCAAATGAGAGTCACAAATAACTCACATGATTTTTCATTTGCTAATGAGTTTCTCTGTGATCAATGATTTCCTACACAATGAAAGGAAAACATGACAACATAGAGTTGTTTTCACTCAGTTTTTTAAGTACTGGGGCAGAGATGGGGGATACATACACAGTCCCTCCAAGATTAGGCAGTACAGAAGTATTTCCATGTGGTTACAGGAGGAAATGAGAGAGAAGGAGGTGTGCTCTTGCTAAAGAAGCCCTAACTGACACATGGGAATATGCTAACTCAACAGTAGACTATACAGAGGCATAAAGTCCTTGGTTTCAAACGTTTTTGGGTCATGGATGTATAATGAAAAAAAACTGGCTGGACTTGGAGGCTCACCCTGTAATCCCAGGACTTTGGGAGGCCAAGGTGGGTGGATCATCTGAGGTCAGGAGTTTGAGACCAGCCTGTCCAACATGGTGAAACCCCATCTCTACCAAAAATACAAAAATTAGCCAGGTGTTGTGATGGGCAAGTGTAATCCCAGCTACTTGGGAGGCTGGGGCAAGAGAATCACTTAAACTCAGGAGGTGGAGGCTGCAGTGAGCCAAGATCACAACACTGCACTCCAGCCTGGGTGAAGAGCAAGACTCAAAAAAAAAAATTAATGAGCCAGGCATGGTAGCTCATGCCTATAATCCCAGCACTCTGGGGGGCCAAAGTGGAAGAACAGCTTGAGGCCAGGAGTTTGACACCAGCCTGGGCAACATAGTGGAACCCTGTATCTATAAAAAATACAAAAATTAGCTGGGTGTGGTCACGCACACCTGTAGTCCCAGCTACTCAGGGAGCTAAGGTGGACAGATCACTTGAGCCCAGGAGGTCAAGGCTGCAGTGAGCTGTGGATGGCACCCCTGCACCCCAGTCTGAGTGACAGAGAGAGATCTTGTCTCAAAAACAAAACAACAACAAAAATTAATGAAAGACATTATAAATTCTTTCCTCAGAAAAACGTGTGGAAGAGCAAAACATTGCACACAATTACACAGAGTTGGTAAACTATGAAGCACATCCTCAGCTCTGAATTTCCGTATCAAATAATACCACTAATGTCTACTAATCCTGCTTTGGCCTGAAATCTCTTTCTTCTCCCTTCTCCTCTAGTTTGAATTCTATTCATTCTTTCTGTCCCAGATCAAGCCTACACAGTATACTAACATCTACAAATCAGCACTTTCAGCACTGAGTTGTAATGATCAAGTTCTACAGCTTTCTTCCCTCACAAAACTATCAGTTCTTAGGGAGTACGGATGGGGTCTGTCTTATTCACTGACAATGTTCAACAAATATTTATGTGCCCATTATGTAACATGCTTTAATGTACTCTTATACTGGTAGGTGCTCAATAAATAGATGAGAAATGAACGCCATATACCAAAGAGTATTTTCCTATTCATAATGTAATGTTGGTATTCTTCTGGTTTATAGTCACTACTTATGGGTAGTCCCGTACTGTTACCTGAATTTTTTTATGTGTATGTATTCTCACCAATGAGACTATCAGTGTTTGAGGGGGGAAAAAGTCTACATATTTCACTTCTTTATAGCCCATCACATCCCACAGAAGATTAAAATCACAGTACATACTAAATATGTAGGAAATCACATAGATACTAAAAAATGTTTAGTATGAATAGCACTGATGCCTAAATGCTTTAATTATATTTTGAAGAATATAATTTGCAAATCTCTTAATGACAGATAATTCTAAGATACAAAAATTATATAAGAAATTTAATTTCTCCCTTTTTTAACACTCTAACAACCTTTGAGGGTCAAAATTTATACTTAACTTCACAAATAAATAAACTTAGCAGACACACTCCATCTACCAAAAATTGTTTCAAATCAATATAATCATAAATAGTGTTAAGACTACATACCAATTAACCCTGGTTCTCTATTCAGTAATCCCAGTCATTATTACTGAGATTTTCTAAATGACTTCACTATCAAAATATGATACAATGCTGTGAAGTAGGGCAATATTATCTTGCAAGATCACTGTGATGAAAGATTTATAAAATTGTCTTTAAGCAATAGTACTAAGGAATTATTTCTCTTCCCAACCCCTACCATCTCCCCAAAATTACTATTTCAAAAACAAAACAGCCATTGAAAAATGAAAATGAAATCAGATTGTGTGTATGTGTATAGCTAATGTTTCTGTATCGTGCCATATGGCTCTGAATAATTAAGTGCAAATGCAGCCTGATTCCAAAGTTGGCACCCCAAACTCTAATCCCAAAGCCACAGGCAGACCTGATCTAAGATTATAAATATCACCAGAGCAGCCACAGCCTAGCTTAGGAAGACATTCCCCAGATAAGATAGTTGGGAGGTATAGAAGGCAGCCCACCACTAGCTTTGCTTTTCTCTAAGTTTTCGTAGATTTCACTACCATAACCTCAACAAAATTACATCTTCTACTAATCATCGAATTACAGAACAGCTCACATAGGCTAAATTTTATATTACTTCATACTAGAATATCTTCATCAACAGCAAAGGCTTTTCCTCACCACTCCAATCCAGATCAAACATATATGCAAACAAGTCTCCTTCCTGGAAACTACAATGCTCCCAATTCCTAACCAAATAAAATAAACCCTCATAATTGAGGGGCTCAAGAAACCCTTCCCACGTGATCCCTGTATTTTCATTACTTTAAGAAGATTATTTATTTATTTATTTATTTATTTATTTATTTAGACAAAGTTTCACTCTTGTTGCCCAGGCTAGAGTGTAATTGCATGATCTCGGCTCACTGCAACCTCTGCCTCCCAGGTTCAGCCTCGCAAGTAGCTGGGATTACAGGCACTTGCCATCACGTCCGGCTACATTTTTTGTATTTTTAGCAGAGATGGGGTTTCACTATGTTGGTCACCGATTTTCCTCTAGTTTTAAACTTTTAGTATCTAATCTCATTCTCCAACTTCCAAATACAATTATTTATTTATTTATTTATTTATTTACATTTAGAGACAGGGTCTCACTCTGCTGCACAGGCTGGAGTGCTGTGGCAGATCAGAGCTCATTGCAGCCTCAAACTCCTGGGCTCAAGCCATCCTCCTGTCTTGGCCCCACAAATAGCTGGGGACTACAAGTGCACATGTCACCACATTCAGCTAATTTTTATTTATCTTTTATTTATTTAGTTTTAATTTATTTTTATTTTTATTTAGAGATGGGTCTTGCTATGTTGCCCAGGCTGGTCTCAAACTCCTGGCCTCAAGCAATCCTCTTAACTCAGCCTCCTGAGTAGTTGGGTTTAGAGGCACAAGCCACAGCTTCCAGATCAATTTTTTTTTAATTTAAATAGCTGCACAAACTGATTAGTCACAGGGTGAATGTTTCTTTCTAGACATTTACAAATAGGCATGTGCTTTCAGTCACTTGTGTCTACAATATTTGTACTATCTCTTTCATTAAAGAATATGCTCCTTAAGTCTAAAGACCATTCTCCTACTTCCTTTAGAGAAATAAATAGTTATTTCAATAAAATGGGAATTCACTGATTACTCATTTCTTGCTCCTGTTATCACATTATACCCAAGGACTCTCAATACTGTAATGTTACATCACCATTCTTCAACTAGGACGGTACATCCCACCATGCTCCAGCTAATATGTTACTCTGAAATCCCTTAACCACCACATCCAAGGGCACTGCTCATTTGCCCTTTGATAATCACCTCTATTGCATCACCTCTATTACAATAACACAACACACTGAAAGACAGAAACAAATATAATGCTAATGTTATCATAATTCCAATTTTCCCCACATTATTTTCATCGTACTTTCCAAGTAAAATATCTTAACTCTAAACACTGAATCTTGGCAAACTGAGCGGCTCTGGGCCAAAGGCAATTTTATAGCTGTGTTATAAACTACCATGGGGTAAATATGCTGACAACCCGTTAGTACAGCAGCACCAGTGGACTGCTCTGAAGAGCCATTATGTTTTACAAATGTCAGATACCCACAGATTAAAGTCTCCCTAAGTAAGTATGGACATGATAAAGCATAACAGTTTCAAAAGACCCAAGTAATCTCTTGCATGCAAAGCAATGATTTGCATGTTAGAGAAAAAAAAATAAGCTTTCCATTAAAATTAACTTATATATTTGATTCTAAAAAGTTTAGAAAATTTAAAGGACACTACTGCACATAATGCCAACTTGACAGCACTGTGTCAGACATTTTAAGTATCTCTATATAGCTAGAAAAGCAAGATTTTCTAAGTCCCACATGTGGTGCAAATCACTGAAGCAATAATAAAAACTCTAAGTTTTTTAACTGCACATATTTTCTGGCTTTTTAAAACCTTTTCCACCCAATATTTTACTTTATTTTGAGAGTTAGGTGAAAAGGATATGGTATATTATGAAAACTTATACCAACTATCATAACATAAAGTAACAGCCATTAAGTCTGCAATACTAAAAATGCCAAATGAAGAAAAATGATTGCAGGGTTTTGTTTTGTTTTTGCCATCATCTATTGATAGCCAAAGTACTTTTCTCTAAGGAGTGTGAGGCAATCTAAACTTAAAACACAAAGTGTAACCTTTGAGAAGTTCATGATAAATACCTAACAAACTTTCCCTAAATTGAACACTGATGAAGAACAATCTGAACTGGTGCATTATTAGAAAGACGGGAGGGATGGAAAGAAGTAGGGGAGACTAGCACAGATTCTATGTAAGTAAAAACTACATTAATGGTATTTTATCATTCTGATCATTTTTCAAAAAAAAAAAGATAACTGATCATTAAGAAAACAGGAAGCACATTTACTTTTTCAAAAGGGAGAGAAAATAAGCGTAACTGCATGATCTAAAACTATAAAATTCACAATGTCTAAATACTCTCAGATACTGAAATTCTGCCAATTATAAATTTAAAATGTACCAAAAGAAGCCAATAAAACTCAAAGTTTTAAAAACCAGGTATAAATATATCCATAGGTGTGTTTCAGAAACATAACTGGCCAGCTGTCTGGAAGACAGATTACAGTATCAGAAGGGGAAAATAACTCAATTAAGAGGTATGGTAGATGTATTCCTTTCCCAAATGTATAACTATCCCAATGTACGTACTATATAAATACACGCTATCCCTTCCTGTCCCACTGATAACAAGTTTGGCCATGTACCTTTGGTATCTTCCTACTGAAAGATGACACCTTGTCATGCATTAGATATTAAGCTTGGTGCTGTCTTGACCAACGAAATGTGAGCAGAAATGGGATACAGCATTTCTGAACAAAAGCATTAATAAGCGACCATGTGCTCCACCACTGCTCTGTGCTCTCTAGCATAGGCCCAGCAAGTCTTAGCCAGGGTTGCCCTGCCAGCATGAGTTCTGGAGGGAAGAGGATATAGTACTAAAATCAGTGACTCATGCAACATGAGCACGAAATAAACCTCTACTGTATGAGCTAGTAGGATTTTTCAGGTCTTCTGTTACTGCAATATAACTGAGTCTAACCTGACCCAGTACTTCATAAAACACTTATATATCCTGAAGCAGGCCAAAATGAAGAGAATAGGACCAACTGGGTGGATATCTGGAAGGCTGGAAAGAAAAGGTGAGGAATTCAGTATCATATATTAAGAACTACAAACAGAAAAATGAAAGATTAAGGAGGGCCAAGATATCAAAAAGGCCATCACATGGAAGCAGAATTAGTTGCATTACAAACGATACCAAAGAATAGAGTTAAAAAAGAAATGAAAGTTAGAGGAAGACAGATTTTTGCTCAGCATAAGCCTCTCTAATACTAAGTACTCTTTAAAGATAAAAAGAACTCTTTGGGAACCTGTTGCCACTTAACCGGAAGTATGTATTCAAAATGAGGATGAATGACAATGTAAAAAAGATATTATAAGGCCGGGTGCAGTGGCTCACACCTGTAATCCTAGCACTGTGGGAGGCCAAGGCGGGTAGATCACTTGAGGTCAGGAGTTCAAGACCAGTCGGACAACATGGTGAAACTCCGTTTCTACTAAAAATACAAAAATTAGCCAGGCGTGGTGGTGCGAGCCTGTAATCCCAGCTACTTGGGAGGCTGAGACAAGAGAATCACTTGAAACCAGGAGGCAGAGGTTGCAGTAAGTCAACATCGTGCCACTGCACTCCAGCCCAGGTGACACAGTGAGACTCAGTCTCAAAATATATATATATATATATATTACAGAAAGGGATTCCAGAATTAGCTGGGAAAATGGACTATGTGACTTTTAATGTTTATCTCCAACTCTGAAAAGGAAATATCAATACTTCTCTTAGCTAACATCAACAATAGTTAACCATTTATTGAGCTCTTACAAGGAGAAAAGTACTGTGCTGAGCCAAAGAACCCTTCACGATGTTACTGGTGAAAGAACAAGGGCTCAGCAGGCTTAAGTCACTGGCATGTGTCACACAGTTAACGGGCAGGGCTGAGACCCAAAATATCTCCTATCTCTGAAGGAAGTGAAGAAAAGGACTTAAACAAATGTGTACCACCAGAAAGAGACATAAAACTAAAGCTAACTATGTTATCTTCTGTCTGATATCTTTATGGAAAATGCTCTTGAGTAAGTAGCACTGATATTTTTGGTGTTTTTAATAGACAGATGACCCTAGCTAGATATATACAATGTTGTATCAACAAATATTGAAGAGTCACAGAAGAAATGAGTAAGTGAAAGAAGAAAATATCTGAAGTCGCATTACCATAGAATTTAAAATATTCTACATAGCATCAGTATTAGATTACCTCAGCACCAATCAATAGCAATGACAAACGAAATTATCTTATTCTGTGTGAAATTTCTTTAAGTTCTATAGTAAAATTATTTTTCAATAACTCACTTCAGTAACATTATTTTATATACAATAGAACTTGAAGCCTTTTGGAAAGAAGGTCAATTTATATGGCTCCTGCTTAGCTGTGAGAGAGTCTCAAGGTAGTAAATAAAATTCCCTTTTAATTAAACCTATCTTATGCTTTAAAAATAAGAAGTGGAAACCATAAATCACTGTATAAGCTTTGTTAACATGTAAACTAAGGAAAAATGGCTAGGGAGACACAAACACTCTCCAAGTGATAAACTCCCTGATGATTTGTTTTAATAACCTCAGTTCTGGCTTTCAAACCAGAAACGCACAAAATCTACATCTTATCTAAAGAGAAATGAAAAGGCATAACAGAAAATTGCCAGGAATAAGATGGTAAACTGTATCTCAATAAATCCATATTGTAAACAGATTTTTCAAAGATTACAGCAAACAGTTGTACAGATGTCCCAACATTTTGGCTTCCCTGGGTCACAGTGAAGAATTGTCGTGGACCATACATAAAATACACACTAACACTAACAATGGCCGAGCTTTAAAAAATAAAGAGGTGGGGGAGCCATGTATAATTTTCATGATATTCACCACCACAGATAAGCAAACATGTATTAGCCCTTCCAAGTTCTGTTGACAATGAATAAACGGAGCCAACAACAATCATTTAAAATTGCTTTCCTATCTCATGAGCAGGGTAATTTTCATAGAACAAAGTTACATTATGTTTGATAAAAAGAGAAAATTATTATCTTAAAGAACAGAATTAGTACCATTTTTCAAGAGAATCTGAAGTCATCCAATAAACTGTATGAAGGTGGTTTGTTTGATATTATTTTCCAAAAGAAAAGGTGTTTTATTTGTTTCAAAATTAACTACTGTTAATTTGAGGAGTATTCAAAAAGATCATTCTGGAACTATTTTAATGAAATTTGAACGAATATAAAAGTATATAAAATAATAAAATTTCTGGTAAAAGTAAATAATTACTGACATTAATAGTATGTGAGGCATTATGTGGCACACATGATATATATATTCATCATCTAGCAAAAGCTCAAGGTATATGGTATCCTATACTTAATTACTGTATGTTAACTAAGGCTTAGTGAGATGAGGATAACTGTCCAAGTAACAGACCCTGAAATAAAGCCAAGGAATAACCCAATAACTATCCCAAACTTTATATGTCATAATTAATTTACTTTTTTTTTTTCTTTCTTGAAACAGGGTCTCACTCTGTCACCCAGGCTAGAGTGTGGTGGTATGAACACCACTCACTGCAACCTCAACCTCCTGGGCTGAAGCAATCCTCCCACCTCAACCTCCCAAGCAGCTGGGACCACAGGAACACACCATCATACTCAGCTAACTTTTAAAATTTTTGTAGAGACGAGGTCTCATCATGTTGCCCAGGCTGACAATGTTCTTATAAATAATAGTTCAATTTGACCTAAACTTCAATTTCTATCACCAATTCTGAATTCATGAGCCCAAAATAAACGAATTACCTATACTTCCCCCCCTTCCAGTTTTTCTGCTTTTCTAATTCTCAACAAAGAAACATGCTACTATTACCAGTACCAAACTTAAAAGAATACAATTCGACTTCGCATTTATTCATATTCTTCTGACAGGAATAAATCAGGATATTTTAAAAAAACACACACACAGTGAGTTACAATTTTAAAATATACTTTGTTCCACATACCCTATAATTTTATATAAAAAGAATTGTACTTAAAGGTGCGTTAATTATTGTAGAGATACCAAGAGCTTTATTCTGGCACAGGATTATGGAAACAGTAAGTTTTCCACATTTTCATGGATACAGTTTGTGTGTACTTTGTTTTGTTTTACGGTGGAAAACAGAAATGCCAACTATTTAGAATACTTAAGAGTACTTAATTAACCTTTACTTAAATCAGTGGTGCCACGTGCATACAACGCTTTAGTAACAGATGAACTCTAGGTCTATGGCAAATCACAGTTAGGAACTAAAGTTGAGAATGAGAAATAGAGAAATCTTCAGCGGGAAAAGTCTTTCTGGGTAACTGAAATAACATATCAACTGTAGCTCAAGTATCCTAAGCGGTTATATTATAGTGGTAAACCACCGTAGCCAACAGTTTGGATAAGAAACTTAACAGTACTAGAGTCCTTTCGGCTTTGATTACCTGAAAGTACTACATACAGACATGAAGAGAGGTAAAAAGTTTTTCTCATACAAACTCTTAATGAACCCATTCTTTCTCATCTATTTCTCCCCTCAAAACAACCTATTGTCAGGCCAGAAAGTAAGGGGATGCTTCAACAATGAAGGGATAGGTCTAAAGGACACAGGAGCAAGCCATCACAAAGGGGCTTCCTCCGACCAAATCTGGGAGAATTTAAGCATCAACATAAATGATGGTAAAAATTAACTGTAATCCATTGAATAAAATAACAATCCATGGGTCCAAATTTATATAACAAGATAAATAAATAAGGAAATAAAATGGGAAAAAATGAAAAAGCTCTTCCTTACAACAGGATGCTGACTAATAAAAGTAGAAAGAATGGCAGCATTTGAAAATTAACATTATAGCCATAATGGTAATAACTGATTTTAGCAAGGACTACCAATGCAGGCTAAAACAAAGAAATGAAAATTTGATGAGAAACAGGGTAATTACATAATCTCATTGCATCTGGCCACAAATTATCTATTAATTACAAATACAAAATTGGCAAAGATCATAGTTAACAAAATACTTATTAATTTACAGTGGAGAAACTTGACAGAAAATTACCTCAGTCACATGACAGAACATGTTAACATCACTAATAATGGGACACTGACAATATGAGGCTGCTGAAAACGTCACTTCTATGGTATTCCTACTATTAATAAAAAGCATAACCTGAATTTAAGCATGAGAAAACTATCTCAAACTGAAATGTAATAAGGTTTGATTTCATCAAAAATAACAATGTCAAGAAAGAAAAAGAAAGGCTAAGGAACTGTTCCAGATTTAAAGAGACATGAAAACTAAATGTAATGTATGACCATGGATGGAGTCTTAGGAGGCTAAGCTATAATAGATATAACCGGGACAACTGATGACATCTGAATTGAACTACAGGTTAGATAATGCCTTTTTATCAATGTTAAATTTCCTAATTTTTGTCATTATACTGTGCTAATATATCTTTGTCCTCAGGAAATATGCACCAAATACTTAACAGTAAAAAAGAAATCAATCATGAGTTTACAAATGTACAAATGGTTTGGAGTTTAAAAAAAAAAAAAAAAAAAAAGCACCGAAGAAGGGCAGGGAACACGGGAGTTCTTCGTACTATTTCAAAAACTTCTCTAAATATCAAATTATATTAACAGAAAGAGAAACAAAAGATTTATATAACTTATTTTTCATACTCACAATAAGTCATTGCAAGTGAAAAGTTTTTGAAAATTACAGGAAACTCTCAGTATCTAGCAATATACTTGGTTGTCTGCAAACCACTCTCTGCTGTTCCTTCTCTTACCTTTCTAACAGATTGTGGATCGCTTTGAAGAGCAGCGTCCTACATTCATAGGAAAGGCCATTTTCCCAGAGTCCTTCTTCCACAACTGAAAAAAAAAAAGAAAAAAGAAAAAAAAGAACCAGTAAAAAGGACATCCAAATAAAAAGAAACTTTTAAAACATTTTTCTAAAGCAAAGTTAATGAGTTAATTTAAATGACTTAAATAATCTCACACTGAAACAGAGAGTATACTTTTAAGTATTTGCCCAAAGTTACAAAATAATTATGTACAAAAAAAAGTAATGTGTCCTGGTTTTAACGTCTGAAATATGAGGCATGGTATAACGCTTCTTTCATAAATGTTTTTACAATCTGCTTCCTTCACAATCATTTAAAATTCTCAAATTAATCTACTTGATAGTGTCACAAAGACCATTTTGTTAAAATCCTATATAAAGGTAAAAAGAATATCTCAAATTAAGAGCAAAGTTCTAAAATGTTTTTAGAGAGAAAATCAAGAGAAAAAAATTCCCAAAGTGTTAGATTTACACAAATGTCTTCACATGTTTTGAAGGTCTAAAGGATACGATTTTAGAAAAACTGTCAGGAAATTACATCTTCCTAAAACATCAAGTTTATTTCCTGAATTTATAATTTAGTTAATGTTTAACATTTTGGGAAGTATCCTGTTTGCCTCTGAAATATGTTTTAAGATTGAAATATGTCATAACACCGAAGGAATCCAACTTAAGTACTAACAATGCCCCATGCATTCCTAAAATTCCTTTTCATAAATATAAAGAGACGCAAAATGCCCTAGAGAAGACAGTTAATTTCCTTTTAAATTACACTAGTTCAATGCAAGATAGCAAAAAAATTAGGATGAAAACAACATTTGCAGAAGAAAAAACTCCTCTTTTACTTGTTATCTTGACAAAAGCACTCAGAGGAAAAAAATTTAACAGAATTAAAACACATTATATCCACAAGGCACATTTAATGCTTTTACCATAACAGTAGACATACCAAAATGCATCCCCGTATTCTCAAATCAGACAGCATTTGAAAAATTACATTCAGGCCTTTTATCTATTAGACTTTTTGAAAATTACAAAGCTGGATTTTTTTTCTTGGTTATGTCAAATTTTTGTCTTCCTGCCTATATGGCTAATCCTGATTTACCAAATTTTCCCAAAGCAATCTCTGTCTGAAAAAGTTATGTTATTTATAGCAATAGAAATAAAATACAGCAAACAGAAAAACATTCCTGCTAACAACTGATAGTCTTTGCTTAAGACAAAACATTCCAAAATTTCCAACAATGTTCTGCAAATCTTATGAATCTATGTTCCTTCTCATACATTTATCTTTCACGTAGAACTTTTTTGGGTTTGAAAGAGAGCTAATTTGTCAATAAAAAGGACATTTCACATTAATTTGCTTTTCTTTCCTAATGCGTTTCGCTGACCCTAAGGCACCATCAATTTTAAGATACACCATTATTTTGTAAACCATCAGGAGAGGAGGGGAAGGTAACAAACTATAACATCATTATCACTTACAATTTTTACTTTGCAATTATTCAGAGAGCTCCTTTAAACCTATTGAGTCCTATTCATCATATTCCACTATTACGCATACGTAAAACAGATAACATAAGCAAAATAAATTAGTTGAAAATTTATAAAACTACATCAATATTCCAAGTCTACCTCTTCTGAGTCACTCTTCAAACCAGTCACTGGTACAGTATTTTCCTACATAATCATCTTTTATGCCATAAAGAGTGCTGGTGATGCAGCATTTGTGAAGACTGTCCCACTTTTATTTCCAGAGTTTTCTTCCACTGGTAACACTTATGCAGCACATTGCTTTAAACTTCTGATATTAAAATCTTCTAATATACTTCAAAACAGAGGGCTGAATGTGGTGGCTCACAGCTGTAATCCCAAAACTTTGAAGAGGCCAAGGCAGAAGGATTGCTTGAGCCCAGGAGATCAAGACCAGCCTGGGCAACACAGCCAGACCTCGTTTCTTTTAAAAAAAAAA
Source organism: Cacajao melanocephalus (assembly GCA_963573385.1). Taxonomy (NCBI): domain Eukaryota; kingdom Metazoa; phylum Chordata; class Mammalia; order Primates; family Pitheciidae; genus Cacajao; species Cacajao melanocephalus. The sequence goes on from CAUYLG010020829.1 coordinate 40,905, forward strand.
AAAAATTTTTTAAGTAGGCCAGATACAGTGGCTCACGCCTGTAATCCCAGCACTTTGGAAGGCTGAGACAGGCAGATCATGAGGTCAGGAGATGGAGGCCAGCCTGGCCAACATGGTGAAACCCTGTCTCTACTAAAAACAGAAAAATTAGCTGGGCATGGTGGCACATGCCTGCAGTCCCAGCTACTCGGGAGGCTAAGGCAGGAGAATCGCTTGAACCCAGGAGGCAGAGAGTGCACTGAGCTGAGATCACATTACTGCACTCCAGCCTAGCTACACAGTAAGACTCCATCTCAATAAATAAATAAATAAATAAATAAATAAATAAATAAATAAAATTAGCCAGGTATGGTGGTACACACCTGTTGTCCCAACTACTCTGGAGGCTGAGGTGGGAGCATTGCTTGAGCCCGGCAGGGTCAAGACTGCAGTGAGCCATGATCATGCCACCACTGCACTCCAGCCTGGGTGACAGAGTGAAAGCCTGTCTCAAAAAAAGAAAAAAGGAGGACTAGGAGGGAGAGCAGGAGGGAGGGAGGGACGGGGACGAGGGAAAGGGAAGAGAAAGAAGGGAGAAGAAAACAGAATAACATGTCCCAGTAAATTCCTAAGCCAAATTATTGACGTTATGTCTCTGGCTGCAACCACCCTTTTTGTTTATTTTTGAAATACTTTATGGCAAATTCCACTCCTAAATACTTTAGAGTGCATCAAATCATATTCTAAGCAAGGTCTGTCAATTAACTCTTCAGTCTTCTTTGATCAAGTACAGCTCATTTCCTTTTTTTTTAAACATGTAGTTGACTTAGTGAAGAAACCAGGTTACCTGTCTTAATATCTCATATTCACATCTAATTCTTTCCTCATGATATCATTTTGCAAGTTTTAATGTTGGTGTTACCTTGACCTTGTCAGAGGATGTCAAAGGAAAGTTCACAAACAACAAACTCCCTCAAATCATTCTCAAATACTTTGTCAACTGAAATACTGAGGTGTTACAGCTCTCCAGGCACGCTGTGGAACACTAAACAATTAATGAGCATGCGCAGGCAATGCCAACTTCACCACAATTGCTGTGTGGCTGACAAAATTTTAATATACCATTAAAATTTTATCCTGATTTTACAATTTTAAAATAGACCCTAGGATAGACTTTTTTCTTCCAACAACAAAAAAAACTTGAGAGTAATTAACCAAAACCTACAATTAACATCATACTTAGTGGCAAAAGACTGAAGGGTAAGAATGTCTGCTCTCACCACTCCTATTCCACATTATACCTGAGTTTCATGCGGTACAATAGGGCGAGAAAAAGAAATAACGGGCATATAAATTGGAATGGAAGAAGTAATTGTCTCTATTTACATATGACAGGACTGTCTATTAGAAAATCCGAAAGAAGCAACAGAAAAAAAATCTACTAGAACTAAAACTGAGTTTATCCAGTCACTGAATACAAGGTCAATGGACACAAACTATCATATTTCTACAGAGAAATAAATAATTAGAAACAGAAATTTTTAAAGTACCATTTACAGTAGCACCAAAACCCATTTATACTTGCGTATAAATATTACAAAATATGCTGAAACTACAATGCTAAAGAAAAAGTAAAAAAGATACACTGACCACAAACTAGAAAAATGGTTGTTAAGATGCCAATTCTTCTCAAACCAATCTATAGAATCAACTCAATTCCAATTAAAATCCCTGCAGCATGTTTTACAGAAATTGAATGAGCTGAAAAATTCTATATATTTATATGAAAAGGCAAAGGAACTAGAACCACCAAAACAATGTGGTAAAAGAAAAATATGGAAGTACTTATATCAACCAAGTTCTAGGTTTACTATGAATTAAGGTAGAGTAAGCAAGCCAGCACAATACTGTAGAAAGGACACACAGCAATAGAACTGAGTTCAGAAATTCAGCCACAAATTTTTTTTGTTTTAATTCAACGAAGGTGCCAAGGCAATTCAGCCAATTCAGTAAAGTAAGAAAAGAAAGGAACCTCAAACTCATACAGAAAAAGAAAATCAAATGAGATCACAGACCTGAACGCAAAACCTAAATCTGATATTTCTAAAAATACACAGGAGATAAATTTTGAGAGCTTAGGGTAGGCAAAGATTTCTTAGATATGACACCAAAAGCATGATCATAAAAGAAAAACTGATAAATGGTGTTTCATCAAAATGAAGAACTTCGGCTCTTCAAAAAATATGGGAATGTTATGTTAAGCTATGGAAAAGACACACCACAGATGGGGAATAAACAGTTACAAATCACACATCTGACAAGGACTTTTATTCAGAATACGTTACTTTTTTTTTCAATCTCAAAACTCTACCAAAAAAAAAAAAAAAAACAACTTTTTAAATGGGCAAAAGATTTGAACAGACGGTTCACCAAATAAGACTCTAGATGAATGGCAAATAAGTATAAGAAAAAGTGCTCAAAACCTCATTAGTCATTAAAGAAATGTAATTTAAAATCACAATGAGAATATCATTATCCATTAAAATGGCTTAAAAGAAAAACTGACAATGCTATGTGCTGATCAGCATATAAAACAGAGTAGCCAGAACTGTCATATACTGCTGGTGGGAATGCAGAAACAGCACAGCCACTTTGGAAAAGTTGCCCTTGGCAATATTTTGTGAAGTTAAATATACAGTTACCATACAGCCCAGCAACATCCCTTTGTAATATTGTGAAACATATATTTGGTCCTCTTTCCTGACATATAGCTCCTGTTCCTGATGTACAGCTCCTAAAATCCTTGAAATCTCTAGAGTGCTAAGAATGTCTTTTGTACACTAACGGCTAAAGAAATTATTGGTGGTCTAGACAGCCTCAGGATGAGGGCTGATTAGCAGGGAAATAATCATGTGACCAGAGGGTTACAACTTTCAGTCTCAGCCCCCTATTCCCCAACCCCCACCCACCCTGACCTCTAGGGAGAAGGGCTAAAGGTTGAGTTCATCACCAATGGACAATGGTTTAATGAATCAAGCCTGCATGATTATATAATGAAGCTTTCATAAAAACCCCAAAAGACTGAGTTCTGAGAGCTTCCAAATAACTGGACACACGGAGGTTCTTGGAGGGTGGCTGTGAAAGATGGAAAGTTCTTCAAACTTTGTATCTTAGACTCCATTATAAGGAGTGACAATCTCTTGCTCTATGGCCATTATCTGCTATTAGCATAAACATAAAACCATGTATATATATTCTCTAAATCAGCTACATCTTAAATCAGCTACCTTGACTTGCTCCAACATGTCTGAACAGAACTGAGCAAGCTTCAAACCCTGGTGCATGCCATTCCTTATTTGGAAACCCTCCTGACCTTCTCCCAACTGGCTCCCTCTCCTTCCTTGTCTTCTTCCTTATCTTCTTTCCCCTTATCTATTCAGGAAATTTCCAAGTTTTTAGCCAATCTGGTCAAGCATAGAATGTGAGGTCCTGTCTAGCCAACAGAAACTGGACATAGCAGTAGAGCGATTCCATCAGGTTATTAAAATTATAAATGTCCCTGTCTCCTTTGTTCAGGTGTGCTCTCCTGGCAAGACTGCCAGGCAGTTGTACCCTTCCTGTAGGAAGTAAACTAGCCTTGCTAAGTGATCCACTGTCTCGGTGTGGATTTTTCCGGACGTTATAAACCCATTTCCCACAGTGGTGCACTGAGAGAAGGCATGGAAGCTCCTGTCCCTTCCTATATGCCTTGCCTTGCGTGTCTCTTCCATTTAGCCGTCCTCTGTATCTTTTGTAATAAACCAGTAAACATAGTGAAGTTTCCCCCGAGATCTGTGAGCCATTCTAGCAAATTAACAGAACCCAAGGAGGGGGTTGTGGTAACCCCAGATCTATAGCCAACTGGTCAGAAGCTTTGGAGGCCTAGACTGGCTCTTGGCACCTCAAGTGGGGACAGTCCTGTGGGACTAAGCCCTCAGCATGTAAGATGTGATGCTATCTCCAGGTAGACAGTGTCAGAATTGAACTGAATTAGAGAAAACCCAGCTGGCATCCCCTGCAGAACTGATTGATTACTTGGTGTAGGAGAAACACCCCCTGCCCACCTCTGCAATGTTTGGTCAAGAAGTGTTTTGTGTTGTGAGAGTACAGCAGGAGAAAAAAGTTTGTTTCTTCCTTACATCCTCCTAGGTATATACTCAAGTAAAATAATTTATGTTCACATGAAAAACTATAGCAAATATTTATAGTAGTTGTATTTGTAAATGCCAAAAACTGGAAACCAACCAAACGTTTCTCAACAGTGGGACAAACAATGAAATATCTATACAATGGGCTACTAATCACAAATAAAAAGGAACTTCTGATAAAAACAAAAATATGAATGAATCTCCTTATGCAAAGTAAAAAGAAGCCATACTCAAAAGACTATATGCTGTATGATTCATTCATATGACATTCTTGGAAAGGCAAATTTAAGATACTGTAAACTTCTCGATGGTTTCCATGTATGGAGGTGGTGAGACAGTTTGATACCAAAGGGACACGGGAAATTTGAGAGGGGACAGACCCACTCTGTATCTTGATTATAGTGGTAGTTACATACCTGCACACATTTGTGCAAACCTGCAGAAACATTATTTACTAAATATGGTAAACTTCACTCACAATCTTTTATTGTTCTAACTTATGAAAACTCATTTTACTATTGGTCCAAGTTTCTGGACTTAAGCCATCAAGAATATGCTAATATTAACCTCTTTATTTTCTTAGTGTTGAAAATGAGAACAACATTTCATCAAAAGGACTCGTACTCTAAATTTACATACAAAAAGCACTTTTTAATCTAAAAGATACAGCATTTATGTGATTAACCTCCATTCATGAAGTATTAAAAACAAAAAAAAAAAAGTCTGAAGGAAATTCAGACTGAAGTAATTCTTCCAAGAACCCAATGTACCACAGTTACATTCTTTACTTCATATCAAATACTGTATATAATACAAATGTAACAAAATATAAACATCTTAAGGTAATTTTTTTTTTTAAGACAAGGTATCGCTCTGATACCCAAGCTACAGTGCAATGACATGATCACAGCTCGCTGCAGCCTTGACTTCACAGGCTTAGCAATCCTCCTACCTCACTCTCCCAACTTGCTGGGAGTTAGTTATAGGCATAGGCCACCCTGCCCAGTTAATTTTTTATTTTTTTGTAGAGATGGGGTCTCACCATGTTGCCCAGGCTACTCTTGAACCCCTGAGCTCAAGTGATCCTTCTGCCTCCGACTCCCAAAGTGCTGGGATTACAGGCATGAGCCAATGCACCCAGTCAATATTTTTATATTTAAACTGCTAAAAATTATTTTGAAAAATAATTATATGGTCATTCTCATCTCTTCCTTTATATTCTATAAATATATAACATAAATTAATATAAAGTTTAGGCATTAAGTTAATATAAAATGAAATATAAAATAACATAAAATTTAAGCCTTCAAATGGGTTGAGGGCTTAGTCCTCAACCCCACTGTCCCCACTTCAGATGCCAGGAGCCAGTTCAGGCCTCCAAAGTTTCTGACCAATTGGCTATAAATCTGGGGTCCCCACAAAATAAAAGAAATCATACTACCCTTAAGCCCTTGTCTAAGTAAAGTATACTAAAACTTAGAAAACAATACAAATTTATAAATTATAAGTTAACAAAATTTAAATATGAATCAGTAGAGGTAATTATAAAAGTAGACAGTATTTGGATTTAAATTTCCTATGTCTTAACATATTGTACTAAACATTACATACTAAAGATTCAAGAGTTATCAATTTATCATAAAAAATCATCCTAAGGCAATAACCACACTAATAGATACTATCAATTTAAGCTATGAATTTAAGGATAATATATTAATTTGATGATCCTTTTAATTTACTGTTACTAACAAATACATTTGTCTAATAGAATATAAATCAGACCATCCTTTTATTCTCATCTAATACTTCATGATCAGGGTTTCCAGAAATATAAGAGCAACACATGTTTCAATGAATCTCTAAAATTTCAAAATAAGTTAAATCTGCAAAGGCATGTTTGGAATCTAATAACAGATAATTTAATCAACACTAACTAGCCAATAGTTCTTTACCGTGTTATGTGTCAAGCACCAGGCGGGGAACTAGGAATGCTCTCAAAAAGCTAACATAGACATGTGCAAACCACTGGGAGACAAACACTATTTTCAATACTTTGCAGAACAGCTACTAGGCATAAAATGCCTTAGATTTTCAATTAACAATTAAGTAACATATAGTCAAGATTGGTTTTCTATCCAGAAAACAATCATTCTTACTTTATTTTATGTGCCAAGGTTTGAATTAAGCACCACATATAAATGGGGAGGTGGGGAGACCACTCACCACACCACTATGGGACAGAGTAACAGACATCTGGCACTCACTTTTGTCACTTAGCACTGGGCTTCTTATCCCTGGGAATTGTCCATTTCCTGTATCATTAACAGGCCCGGTTGGGGGCAAATACGATCTCCCCTAACGGAAGCTAAAAATGCTGATTCTCTCTTTTCCATCCTCTCATACAGTATAAACAAGGAAATATATCCTAACCCCTACCAGATGCTCCTGGTCCACACCTTTGACTCTGAATCCAGGGACAAAAAGAAAGTCGATGGAGATATCTGACAGCTCTAGAAACAGAGGCTTCAAGATCAAGTTTTTGGTGCTAAAGCAGTAGAGGTACCACGGCATCTAGTGCTTGGTGTTAGCTAGAAGTGGCTTTTTCATTGAACTACTTCTGCACTGCTGACTGTAAAAGTGTCAAATAGTTCTGTGGACACCCAATATTCTTTTAATCAAATCTTTTTCTTATTTTGAAGCTAAGGCCTCTGGTGAATAGAGTTTATTCTAACCTCCATTTTATAGATGAGAAAACTAACACTCAATCTTAAAAAGACTGCGCACAGTGCCTTACAATTGTAATCCTACCACTCTGGAAGGCCAAGTGTTAGGAGTGCAAGACTCCACCTCTAAAAAACTTTTAAAAAATTAGCTGGATGTGGTGGCACAGGCCTGTAGTCCTAGCTTCCTGGGAGGCTGAGGCAAAAGGATCACTTAAGTCAAAGAGTTTGAGGATGCAATAAGCTATGATGACATGCCACTGTACTGCAGCCTAAGCAAGAAAGACAGACCCCCTTCTTTAAAAAAAAATACACACACACACACACACACACACACTCTCTCTCTCTCTCCTGTACAAAGTCACATAACTAACAAGTCTTAAGAATTTGCAGTCAAACTGAGCTATAGTCAGCAGCATAAAGGGATCAAATGTTTTTATACCTACTGTTATAAATAATAAAATATATTAATCCATTAACTAATTCCTCAAGGGGAAGCAATTTATTTTCATAGCTGCTGTGACCAGAACTTCTGGGACATTCATAAACATGCATAGAGTTGACTTGATTATGTATATTTCAAAATTTTACTGAAATTAGCACCAATCTAAAATTTCCTCACATGCACTTAAGAGGATTAGTAGTACAGATGGGATTCAAATCCAAATGTTCTGACCCTCACACCCATGCTCTTTCCACTATACAACACTTAATGTTAAGCAAATCCACTCACTCAACCCCTCCTTAACCATTCTTTTATTTTTAGCAACGGCTAGAAAGGCAATCTTAACACTGAAGTTAAATTTCACTTTGGTTCCAAAATTTGGACCCAAAATTAATGTGTTCTAGTTACATGTAAATTTTTCAAAGGCTAAGTCAGACGAAACCACATATTAGCTTTTTTAAATAATTTCTCTCTGTCATTCTTCTCTCTCTCTCTCTCTCTCTCTCTCTCATACACACACACAAACACACACACACACGCAGTAAGATTTTCTTCAGGGGAAAATACATACAGAGGAACAGAGCAGTTAGCCTACATTTCTACAAATGAAATACATTCTCCCTTTCAAGGTGGACTGAGAAGAAAAATAGCTGCCAAAAAGTCTATAAGAAGTCCCTATCTTTATGAAACCTACAATCTCTCCATGGCATGCTATCTCCATTCCAAAAAAAAAAAATTAAAAGCATGAAAAAAAGGCTATCTAATTCCTTTGGTTTTTCCAGTTTCAACTTAAATGTTTATGATATCTCAAGAATATAAAGTAGCAGTAAGATTATCTCTATAAACTATGTTTATAAATCTAATTATGTATAATGGGAGAATTTTCCTAAAATTTTGTTGGTCTCAAAAGAGAAAGAACCAAGAGATTGAAAAATGTATGTAAAATAAATGAGTGGCAACAGTCAATCAAAACAAGAAATTTCTAAATTAAAACATTCTCCTGCTGTTATTTTGTCTATTACAGCCAGATTGAAAACTAAAACTAAGTACTACTACAGCTGCCTATTTACAAAGAAAAACTATTTTGGCACGAAAGTTATCTCACTTAAATAATAAAAGCTATCATCAGAATATGTTTAAATTGCTGTTATTCAACCTCTTTTAAATAGTTATCCTCATAATCAAATATTCAAACTGCAAAAGTACTATCTAAATATTTTTAACAGAAAAGACAGTGTTTATAAAGGAAAAATTTTAAATAGCAGTAATTACTGCTTAGTGCCCAAATAATTTTTCAAAAGCCTCACCAATTGTAGTAATATAATTTCTTTCAACTTCACAAAACATGGCTCCTTGCAGAATTAATAAGCTTATTTGAAAGAAAACACATATAAAAGGTTCAGGGGAAAAAAAGTCAATATGGCAAAATATCAAAGAAGCATATACTTCAATGATTTTGTGTTTCCCAGCAGAGATCTTGGAAAGATATCCCTTCCAATTCCATAAATGAAACTGACATACTTTACTTGAAGGGGAAAAAAATGGGAGGAGGGAGAATGGAATAGGGTAGGGAGGAGCATAAAGATTGTGAAACCTAGAAGAAATTCAAGCTCATGCTTTTAGAATTCAGGTCACCCGGCCTTACACAGTTTAAAAGTAGAATTGCTTTCAAAGAATACATATTTCCTCTGAGCTATGATACATATTTCCTTTTAATGTATCATATTGCAGCAACAGCTGAAATGAACGTCTAGACATCAAAAACACTTCTTACTCCCACCTACTGCTTTTTTACCTCAGGCATCAAAACTAATGAAACCTATTATCCAGAACACTGAGTTCAGCAACGGCATTGGCCACTGCAAATATTGGAGGTGGGGGAGGGGCACTTTCAGGGATGGGACTCCTTATTCAGCCATTAAAATTGCTGAAAATCAAATTTCGCTCAAAACTCCAGAAATACAAGTAAAGGAAGGCACATGAAACAAGGACATTGTTTCACAGTTAGATTTCAGTAACTGACTGCTAAAGACAGCACAGCTCTGAATCCAAGACTTATCATTTGCCCCCTGCCTTTGTTTTCAATTTCTACCTTAAACACATAAAACGCACTGTAGTGTTAAAAAAAAAAAATCTTCTGAAATTATTAAATCTACTTACGAAAAACTACACTAACCAAATATTACAACAAGAAAATATGTATCCATTTAATCTAATTACAACAAATAAAGGAATACCAAGATAAATAAAATATTTTTAAGTATCTGCTTTCTCAAAACTGACTTACCAAAGAAATTAAGTAACAAAGGAGCACAATGCTACATTGATTCTGAAATATAGCACTTCACCCATTAAAAAAAAATCCAATGACTTACAACACTACGACACCACCAATTGATAAATTTATGCTGCCATCAGTTGCCTTGTAGAATCTATATTTGAAGTCATTAATAATTAATGGACTTATTACTTAAATCAACTTCATCCTATTTAGAGTTCTGAATTCTTGAATTGCTCATGAGTATAAAACATTCGGTGTATCACTTAACAAATCTATGTTGAAAATGGATTGTAATCTTCCCAATGTCAATTCATCAAACAAATAAGAATCATAGGTAGAAAATATAGACCAAAACGTTCCATTTACTTCAACCTATCTGCAAACTTAAGTAATTACAAATATTGATAATATCTGGCAAACAGAAGCACAATTGCGATTCAAAATTTTAACAGTATAATATCTTCCTAAGGAATCAGCATGGGTTCTCTGTCAGTTGCAGGATAACCAGAATTTTAATGACAGTTTCTACACAGCAATGAAACAGTTGAGACCCGACCCAAGTTAGCATTTCAATGGATCACAAGACTCCCTGTAAAGCCAGCAAACTTTAAATTGAAGGAAACCATAAAACTAAATTTCTAAATAAACTGTACAAGGCCTTCAAAAGACGACTGCTACAGAAAACATTGAAAAAAAAATCTTGCACGGTGGCTGTTATTGACTTCTCAAAACCAAATTTGTCCCCATTTGCTACCTATTTCACACATTTAAAAAAATATATTACCATTTTTAATCTTTAAAACTATGCTCAATACGCTCTAGAATGCATAAACAAGGGTCTAGAAGGATTAAAATTAATAATTATCTTTGCTAGAATAATGATTATTTTCTCTTTTACTTCTTTGAGTATTTTTCAGATTTCATGACAGGCATTATTTTAATAAGCTTACATTTTTAAATAAATTTTTAAAATAATTAAACAAGACTATAAGTCAGAAATTACAAGGAAGACCAATATTTTTAAAACAGGAATCATCACAAGACAAATTTTGAGACAGAAAAGCAGCATGTGATTCAGTTAGAACATATACATTTAAATTCATCAATGCTACAAACATTTTAAAAACTTCCTCCAGGACAATGATATTAATAAAAATGGCAACTATTGATTTCAATATTGGCACAATTGAGCAGTAAAAATTTAAAATATTTCCTTCCACTCTTTAGACACAAACTGGTTTGAATCAAAAACACACACACACATGCACACACACACGTGCACACACAATCTTGCTACTAAAATTCTGACAGGGCAAGTCCCCAAATTGCCTTTTACACTAAAGCTCAAACAGTTGTCTGTCACTGCTATTACTGTGAGTAATCCTTGCAGCTGTAACTGAAATGCAGCTGTCTCGCTGGCATTCTCTCCCCACCCCCAGTCATCCAGCATTTCTGTTCTTGCTACAATAATCTTAAAGAGCATTTTACAGGAGGCTTAGCCCTGGCTGAGGGCACTCTACGGCGTGACCGAGAGAACATGGAAACACGATTCATTAGACACGCCTGGAGTGATAACAATGGTGCTGCTTCTTACTGCCTTTCATTTCGTACATCAGACTGAGACTAATGCATTCTCGTTACACAACAAGCACATTTATAGACAGGCAAAAACTGTAATCACCTTTGATTAAGAGACAGCATATTTTTCCTATATAAGCCGCCAGCCATACTGACATAGTAATTATTTTTTAACTGACAGGTTAAAATAGCAAATGTAGCAAAAATAACATCTGCAGAGAGAGAGACAGAGAAAGAAACAGAGGAGCTGATTACTGTGAAGACTTGGTGCACAAAGGTTTCCTTAGACCAAACTCAGTGCCATCTCCTTGAGACCTGATGGGTACCTTGGCTTTTATTTCAGCTTGACAGAATGTCAAATATTACAGAAGAGACCCTTAAGGGAATTCATTCTATAAATCCCATTCTTTGCAGGCAGAAATTACAAAATATTTTTGTCACTGAAACTGTAATTATTATTGATCTACCTTCTTTCCACCTCTTTCACCACAGGACAAGAAAATTCAACAGTAGTATCCTTTTTTTCCATTATCTTACTACAAAATAATTTGTTCTCTTTGCTTTGTTATCCAGTTTTACTACAAATAATTTGTTTTCCTTTATATAAAATGCTACTCCAAGACAGAAAAAAAAACTGCTTTCTACTGTTAACACAGTTTTTAAAATGTAATTTTGATTAAAAACAAAAATATAGAATAATTAGATCAGTCTCTATCATTTCACTTAACATCCAGCAACTGCTGCACCTGGTGAAGGTCTGAACTGTAACTATAAAAGCCCTAATTTATGCTGAAACCGTATTTGGTCTATAATAAAAATTTTTTTAAGGCCCTAATTTAAATTAGAAAAAAAAGTCATAATTATATTGACAACATATAAAGTCAATTTTCTTAAGGAATTTCAAAAAGTGAACCACCTTTCCACGTACACAAATGCAATCTTTTGTTGGTTTACACATGTGTGTTGCTGGGTTGTAGTTTACAGAGAGTTTGGTAGTTCGCAGGAAAAAAAAGTTGTAACGAATTGAAAGATCATACTTAAACCAAAATATTGGAAAATACTTTTTCAAAGTTAGCAGATTCTGTATAATTAAGCAATTAAAAAAGTCTCTTTTTAAAGCTTTCCATAACACTATTGAGTTTTACATTAAGAATGTGCTACAAAATGAAACAATTTGCACGTGAAAATTTGTTAAGACAGAAAAGAAACAAAAATAAGCAAATAATAGAAAAAGTTCAGTTTGGTTCACAAAACTTTGGAACCTGTAACAGCTTTTGAAAAATAATTATGTAGCCAGGCAATGTGGCAGGAGCCCATATTCCCAGCTATTCAGGCTTCTGAGGCAGGAGGACACATAAGCCCAGAAATTCAAGGCCAGCCTGGGCACTATAGTGTGATCCCATCTCAATCAATCAATCAATCAATCAATACAAACGGTTCTGTACATTCAACAAACTTTGTAAAACAGCAAATGCTTGAGCAATTTTAAACAGTAAGATTTTAGAGTTTTCTGACCTGTGCTACCACAGCAGGTTAGAAACTAGAAAATGTGTAGCCTAACTCTAGCGTGTCTATAAATGGACCACTGCATTCTAATGTGCACTTAACATAGTGTACTTTGAAGAGGAGTTTTGTGTGTCCCACACAATTTTAGAATGACAAAAGCTTAAAATTTTCACCATCTGGAATCAATGAGTCTTATTACAGAAGATAACATCTATCTCCACTGCCAGTGATCAACCCATGTCTTTCTCTCTTCCTTTGGTTTTCTATACTGTTAAGACATGACTCCACCAAAACTAATCAAATTAATTCTATGTACTTTCCCTGCTTGTCTTCTTTTTGGAAAAGACAAAATTAATCATCAATATAAAACATGTCACCACACATTAAAAATTTTTATTTTAAAAAAACTTTCATTGGATAACATTGAAAGAAAAAGAAAAAAATTCAGTTTAAATGTATTCTTAGTTATTACAACATTTTACTTTCATAAACTATGGTTTCCATATGAATTTCCACTACCCTAATCTGGCTCTTAATAGAATCTAATATTATTATTCTCAACTTTTAAAAGAATGTACAATTCTCTCCTCATGTCTTCGAAATTAATTTGTTTCTGAGTGCAAAAACAACCTACTGGAAAGCAATAAAAAAATTTTCAAAACTTTTATTAAAACATATCCAAGAAAAAGTTGTCATTATCCAAAACTTAATAAGCCAAGAAGTTTCCAACTCATAAGCAAAAAATTTACAAATGACCTAAATACACTAACACTGCCAATATTTTTACTTCATGTTGGTGTTTCAACACTGCAAGATTCCTTTACATTAACGAGTCAATATGAAAACTGCAAGTACTTTAGGAAATGAAGATCAGTTATTTACACAGTCACAGTGGTGTGAATGAGTTCAATTCTATGTTCTTTCAAAATTTGGCTAGAATGGCATTTTGACTGAAAACTTAAGTGACACCGCAGTTTTGGATAGGGCACAGTGTGAAGTAGGGCAGGCCTGGGCAGCTCCCATAACACAGGGCAGTGGTTTCTTCCTGTGGTCCCTGGAGTACTAGAGTCCTGTGGAAGAGGCCCAGTAAATCCCTCTGGCCCTTTCCATCTCCGATCTCAACCAGTACAGCTGAAATTTTATCCAGTTGTATGTAGTCTTAGCCATTATAACTTACGAAGTTCTACAGAAAGTTCACTTGAAAAGATATTATAAATAAATACAAAGAGTTTGCAAAGAGTATATAATTTGAAAATTACCAGAAAAGCTGAAAGAATAAATCAAACCAAAAACCCAAAAAGCCTGAGCCACTGGGCAATGCTAACACTTCGCTGGCTCTGTTGCTTCTTTTGTAGTTATCTACACTTTCTTTGAGATTCTTTCCAGCTCAAATTGCATAATTCTAACCAGCTGCACTAGAATGTGGGCAAGCCCTCCCAGACAGATTCTGAGGATTTTAAACGTTTATAAAGTGAAGTCCTAATCAATCTACCCCTTCTAGTTCACGAAACCCAGGACCAAAACCAACACTAAAGTTAAGCATTACAGAGCAAGTAACTTTTTGATAGGCAGGCCTTAGAATCTATCCACCATTCAGAATAGATTTTTCATAGGTTTAAAAAAAAGGTATTTTCCAAATAATTAACTTACAACTTATCTTTTGAAACAAAGGCTATCAATACTTTGTCAACTGGTCTTTGATTATATTAATTATTCCTTCCATAGTTTAAATACCAGCTATTATAAAGTATAACAATAAAATGTTACTTTAACACTTTGAAAGACAGTTTTGATTTTGATGGAACTATCAGAAAGATTTTTGGTTGCCTGTAATATTTCTTGGGAGGTATATATCTGTTATATAATAATTCATTTATTTTGTATGCAATTTTCTGTTTGTCATAATTCACAATTTTAAAACTTTTTTGGAACTCCGCTCAAAAACAAAAAACACACATGAGATAATATGAGGTTAAAAGTTCAACTGTATATATACCATCATCTCAACTTTTAAGATGTGTGTTTAGATATCTGTAATAAACAAAAATTATAATTACTATAAATCTTTACCCAAACTTTTTATACTAAATTTTAAATATAAGTACCCCTATGTAGTCCATTAAACAGTTAATAACAGTTAACACTCTAACTAAAATATACATATATTCAAAGGCAATATTTCCCACTCAGAACGACTCAGCAGTCCAGATAATAAAGAAAATAACCTAAAGAAGAAACGCAGCAAACATAAAACAGATGCTGTTTGAACAGAAGATATACTAACATTTCTTTTATAATCCAGCTTCTTCAAGAAGCAAAGCTTTTTAAACTAGTCTCCCTGCTTTCACTCAAGGCACCTTAAGTCCATTCTCCATGAGAGCCAAAGTAATCTTTTCAAACCTTACGTCACATGGTAGCATTCTTCCACTTAAAACCTTATTTTAATGGCTTCTCATGGAATTAATAATCTATTTAATAATCTCCTTACCATGGCCTACAATATTCTACCTTTATCTGACCTCTATGTACCTCTTTCACCTCCCTCTGTGTACCCGTTTCAACAGCACTGGCCTTCTTTTTTCCAACAAAGTAAGCTCAAAACCTCTGCCCTTCTGCTTCCTGTATCTGGCTGTCTCCTCCAAGGGGCATTCCCTACCTGACCCTCTTATGTAAAAGTAGCCCTGTCCCAGGCAGTCACTTTCTCATCTACTGCTTATAGCAGACAACTGTAAGAAAGTATCATTTAGTACTTTGTCTTCTCACCCACCAAGATGAACATCAGCACTGTATGAACAAGGGTGATGTCAATCCATGTGTGCTTACTATACTGCAAAGAACCTTCCACAGAGAAAAACATTGTGACCCTGAGAAAAACATTCAAAGCGGAACAAAATGCAACCTAATATGATTCTAAGTATTTTTATACTATGCAAAATAGCCAAAAAGACGCTTTTATAAAAGGCTTAGCTTTTCTTCCTACTGATGTTTTGAAGCTCTTACTTGAACCCTTGATAATTAGCAAGATTAGAGTGACCAGTGAAGAGTATTCTTGAGGAAAAAAAAAAAATCAAGAAAATAAATTAAAATACTTCAATAAACTCACAATTTAAAGTAGTTACTGTCATGAAGTGGGCCTCCTAAGAGTTTAATGTTTTAAAATTGGGCAATTTTAAATTACAAAACTTCTATCCCAATAAGAAACATCTAGAAATAGCATTGTTAACTCTTGATTCACTTTCCTATGCATAATTCATTCTACTTATCAATTCTATAAGCTATTATTATAGATAACCGCTCTTAATCACTATGAATTTACAACATCCTTTCAGTCGTGGTCATCATATCTGAAATAACAAAGTTACACAATTATGGAGTGATATTAAATTAAATTCATATTACATGTTGATGTAAGTGCACATAAACAAGAATAGGACATATATGTTCCATGTTCCATTCTATTAGGTACAACGAGCTAAGGTCCCTGTAGTACTTATCATAAGCCACATGTACAAAGGTATAGGAATCTTTTATTTTCCCTTGGAGAATGAGGGGAATCATAATAAAAAAAAAAAGTGGAAAAATGGTGTAGAAGCATTTTTATGGAAGTTTTAGCAATTTTATATTTTCTTCTTCCTGGAAAATCAGCTTCTACATGACTTATTCATACACCAAATTTTTGTTGATTCTTTCTCACCAATTTTTAAAACGGAATTGTTTTAATAAGGTATAACTTAAGACCAGGCGTGGTGGCTCATGCCTTTAATCACGGCACTTTGGAGGCCGAGGCAGGTGGAACACGAGGTCAGTTGTTCAAGACCAGCCTGGCCAACATGATGAAAACCCATCTCCACTAAAATTACAAAAATTAGCCAGGTGTGGTGGCACGTGCCTGGAGTCCCAGCTACTGGGGAGGCTGAGGCAGGTGAATTGCATGAACCTGGGAGGCGGAAGATGCAGTGAGCCAAGACTGTGCCATTGCACTCCAGCCTGGGCAACAGAGTGAGACTCTGTACATACACACATACATACATACATACATACATACATACATACATACAAACAGTATAACTTAGACATATGTGCATCCATTGTGAATTCTCAATTTAACAGAAAACAATGAAAATATTTATTTCATCTATTTGAGGATAACCCAAATATTATACTCCGAGACAGATTATTAAAAATCTCATTTTCAGGAGAGTTATTAAAATGAAGGTGAAGAGAGAAGAAACTGAAATACAATGGCTCTTTTAAATCAGCTAGACAACTATTCACTATTCACATTCATTTTGTATCCCTCAGTCTGGAAAAAGCAAGGCTCTTTTTAACTTTCAATTAGTCATACACTGTCCTGTTTATTTTTTCTCTAGCCATTTTGCCCTTTTGGAGGTGAACCCTAAATTAAATCTAAGACATATAATACACAGACAGTAATTTGGAAGTAGATTTTTGCCTACCCAAACCAGACATTATGCCTTGCCAAGGCAGCCACTCTGTATAAATAAGACTATTCACAAGATAGAATGATCAGCACAGGATGGGCGCGGTGGCTCACGCCTGTAATCCCAGCATTTTGGGAGGCCAAGGTGGGCGGATCACCAGGTCAGGAGTTCAAAACCAGCCTGACCAACATGGTGAAACCGCATCTCTACTAAAAATATCAGTATTAGCCAGGCACACCTGTAGTCCCAGCTACTTGGAAGGCTGAGGCAGCAGAATCGCTTGAAACTGGGAGGTGGAGGTTGCAGTAAGCCAAGATCACACCACTGGACTTCAGCCTGGGCAACAGAACAAGACTCTGTCTCAAAAAAAAAAAAAAAAAAAAAAAAAAAAAAGGAAGAGAAGAGAAGAGAAGAGAAAAAGAAAGGAAAGGAAAAAAAGAAAAGAAAGAGAAATGATCAGCACATACCCACTTCCCTCCAGAGTAGTCACCAAAACTTCAACGTGCCAAAGAACAAGTATCAATGCTTTTGTCTAAAAGATCACAGAGACTCTAGAAGAGACCCTTGATATCATAAACATTCATGACCTTCCAGGAAACCAATAGGTTTCTTAAACTCACAAAAAAACTGCCTAAACATCCTAAACATTTTTTATTAACTATGAAAATCACACTCTCCTTCTTTGAAAGTGATCACACTTAAGAAAAAAAATTCTTGGCCACACTGGAATAACATAAAAATGTTTTATTCTTGCTTTACTTTGGTTCAGGTTAAGAACAACTATTTTAAAAATAAAACTCTCCAGATTGTGCAGTTTCAATTTTCCACTGCTCATTTTCTATGACAATCTGACCAAGAATTCCCCACAGCCACTCGCCACATGGGGGAAAGATAAGCTGATACTCTAAAACCTCATTCTCAGAAAAGTAAGTATCTGTGATAACCCGTCTAGTTTTTCCAAAAATATTAATGAAAAGGTAATGATATCATAAACTGAAAGGCTGTTTTAGAAATGAGCAAGTCAGGCTTGTCAAAAGGCCAGAAAGGACTTTCTGGAAAGAATGATAAGCATCTTGGAATCTCACTTCTCTCACACACTGAGCTCCAATCTGCAGCCTTTTCCCTCTGAGCCAATGCACTTGATGGGTGTGATAACAGATGGATCATTGTATCTGCCAACTTCCTGTGATGTACTTTATGGGGACTGATAATTTAGTGACTACAAAAGTTCTACAACAGACAATGCAAGCAATACTGGCATTCAGTAAGTAGCTGCACGCAGTCCTCTAACAGTCTGTACGTGTTGAATATATGTGGATTATTGTACAATATAAGCTCTCCACAAGTATCTAAACCATTTAAAAAAAAAAATAAAACCTTAAAACTGGGCAAGCTAAGAATTAATAGAAAAATAAATGGGAAGAAACAAGTATATCTTATATTCAAAGTGACTTTTTCACTTAAACACGTGAAAAACCTTTCAACAATGCATGTTTTATTAAAGTTTTATAAGCAGGTTAACTTAGAAAAATGCATGTATATTTAAAAAGTATACATTGTGGGCTTGGTTTTCAGGCTTTACAATCGGAAGTTATAACAACCAAAAATGTCTCTAACCATTGCCAAATGTCCTCTGGGAAGAAAAAAAATCACTCCCATTGAGAACTACTGGAGAAGACAGTCTAAAGTTCCACTCATTCAATTCTAATGCTTATTTTGGAGGGAAAGGAGGGATGATAAGGAAAGGAGATTGTTTATTTATGGAAATTATACACAAAATAATCAAACATAATCCATATTGTATGTGCCAGCTAAGCACATATTATAATACTAAACAGAGGAAAGGCTATATAAAGATTCAGCATGCAAACTGTTCACCAGGTTGCACAGCAAACTGGAAAGGCAACTTCCATTAACCAGCGTAAGAAGCATGCTTACTTCTCTTTGCAAAACAGGAAAAAATTCATAGCTCTGCCGCAATACCGTGTACAACTGATACTAAAGATACTTTCCTCACAAATCCTCATCAAATAAACTCTGCATTATGTTGGGCGCAATGTACAGAACTGTCAACTTTAACAGATGCTACAGTGAAACTCTCTAGGTTTTAGGTTCTGGTTAAAAAAGAACCTTTACGTGTGTGTCTGTGTGTCTGTGTGTCTGTGTGTGTGTGTGTGTGTGTGTGTGTGTGTGTGTGTGTGTGTGAGATTCAAAATCCCTTACCAATCACATTTTAGAAATATCAAACAAGGCTGGGCACGGTGGCTCACACCTATAATGCCAGCCCTTTGGGAGGCCGAGACAGACAGATCGCTTGAGCTCAGGAGTTCAAGACCAGCCTAGGCAACATGGCAAAACCTCACCTCTACCAAAAATAAAATAAAATAAATTAGCCAGGAGTGGTGGCACATGCCTGTAGTCTCAGCTACTCAGGAGACTGAGATGGGAGGATCACTTGAGCCTGGAAGCCTGCAATGAGCCAAGATCACACCACTGCACTCCAACCTGGGTGGCAGAGTGAGACTGCATCTCAAAAAGAAAAAGAAAAAATATCAGTACCAAATTAAATACTACCACCTTATTTTACTGGCACATCTCTGGAACCTGCAACAGGTACTCAAATTATTGGGCAGAGGATTAGTTTGTCATTTTTGCAGCAACTCTACTGTAATACTATTCTCTAAGTCTAAAGCACAAAATCTCTTTTAAAATATCATTTTAGGATATCCCAAAATATAGCATTTGAAGTAAATGTCCTATACTAAAACTAAGTATGCTATTTCCACATGGAAATTTGATTTTTTTTCTCTTTCTGCTTGCTTTTTTTTTTCCTTGCAATTTCACTTATATGCTAATCCTGAGCTACAAGGTGAAAAGAAAGGGAAAAAACAGGCCAGCGCAGTGGTTCACACCTGTAATCCCAGTACTTTGGGAGTCCAAGGTGGGTGGATCTCTTGAGGTCAGGAGTTTGCGACCAGTCTGGCCAACATGGTGAAACCCTGTCTCTACTAAAAACACAAAACAGCTGAGCATGGTGGTGTGTGCACCTGTAATCCCAGTTACTCGGGAGGCTGAGACTGGAGGATTGCTTGAATCCAGGAGGTGGGGGTTGCAGTGAGCCGAGATCGCACCACTGAACTCCAGCCTGGGTGACAAAGCAAGGTGAGGGAAAGAAGGAAGGGAAGGAGGGAGGCAGGGAGGGAGGGAGGGAACAGACTAACTGGAAGGAATTAAACAACATCACTTGCTGCACAGTTGCAATTCTCGTTAGGAAGAGAAAACTCCACCATTGAGTTTTCTTCTACCTGTAGGACTCTTAATGTAAAGGCTCAATCTAAGTAAGAGTAGAAACAGGAATTCCTAACGATCTGGAAACTGCCTGTGCCTGAAGAAGAGCTAAATCTAGCATGACAGTAGACCAGGCTGGTACTGTAATTCTTGGCTCTGCTCAGAAACTGGTCTTAATGGGCTCGAGGACCATAGTAACTAATGTGAGGCCTCTAGATATAGGCAGACAAGTTCTGGGGCCACAGTTCACCCAGTCTAACAAACAGTATTTTCCAAAGACAGCTCACAATGTATCCCATATTACATGTCTTTTCTTACAGTGTGACACTGCCACTCTTCCTATCAAGTGATAGGATCAATATCCCATGTCCTGGATCTGGATGGCTCTTTGTAACTGCCTCAACAAACAAAATACGGCCAAAGTGACTGTACGTTAGTCTCCAAGCCCAGAGAGTAAGAAACCGACAGTCTCCACATCCTGACCCAGCAAGATCACTTTTGGAGTGTGACCAACCTGCTGTGAGGAAACCTAGTCTGCATTGAGTGGCCACATGTGGTTCTTCTGGCCAACTGTCTCAGCTGACATCCCAGCCAAAAACCAGTATCAACCACCAGCTATGTGAATAAAAACACCTCCAGAGGCAATCAGGCCCCAGCCTGATTGAAAGACTCCAGTCTTGGAGTCTTTCCAGCGGAGCCCTCAGACATCTTGGAGCAAAAAATATTGGTCCCTACTGTGCCCTGTCTTAAGTTCTGACCGACAGAGTCCATAGGCATAATAAAATAAACTGTTTTTTGCTACTGAGTTTTGATATTAGATGATACACATCCAGTCCAACCACTGTCCCAGGCAGAGTAGATTCATTCATTCACAAAAACAAAATTATAGCACTTCGCACTAGTTTTGCAGTAACATAATCTAGATGATTATTGTTGGATGACAAATCATTAAGGCAGAAGTAGTATACTGAGAATGGAACTAAATTTCAAATGCACCTGATTTCATTTTAGTAAACACATGATGAACAAAGATACAGATTTAGTGAAATGAAATGCTGAATTTACAATTTATATTACATATTAATATGAAAATTTTTATGAGAACCCTCATGACATAAAATAGGGTACTAGGACAGTCTCAGCACTGATGCAAACTGGTTATGTGGCTAAATTTTAATTCATGTATTTATCCATTCAGCAAGTGAATGGATATCTTAGGCATTATTCTAGGGGCTGAAAATTCAGCAGTGAACAGTTTTTTCGTAAAACTTTCATTTTAGTTGAGAGAGGCAGACAGTAATAATTTTACTTATACAAAATTATTCAAACCCATGTTAAATGCAGTGAAGACAATAAGACATGATGGAAGGTCAATGGAAGTAGGATTCATATGCTACTTAATACGGCAGTTTTAAAACAAGATGCCAAATGTTCTGACACTCTTCCATTGAGAGATAGGGCCTGTATTTCTTTCCGTTGAAAAACAGGATTTATGGTTGCTTAAACGAAGGAGTAGGGTGAAAGTGACACCATGTAATCTCTATGGCTAGGTTAGAAAAGCCAGGCATTTTCCACCTCATTCAGTAGAACACTGGCTCTGAACTAAGTGCTATGGTCCCTTCATATCTACCATGCAAATAATCAGTGTTTCTCAAATTTGGGCTCTAGAAAATACTTAAGCTTAAAATTAATGCTTATTTGTGTTCATCAGAATGATCTCCTCATAACTGAGTAACACCATATAATCTCAATGCCTGTATATGTATGTACAGTTCCCACTCACAGGCTAATGAGAAAAGAACACAAAACAAAAAGAGTGAGTGAGTGAGTGAGTGAGACAGAGAGAGAGAGCGAGAGAAAGAGAGAGAGAATGATGCATTCACACCAAATGAAGCTACAAAGTTTTACAGCATTTCAAACAGGAGGAAATGGTGGAAAAATTGAGTCATCACACCATCCACAGCAGAATAGGTAAGCCAAAATTAAACAATTTGTTTCTAAGAAGACAGTACAAAATGTTTGCTATGAACAGAAACCTGCATTCAAGTAAACATCAGGTGGCATACAACATTATGCTCTTAATCTATATTTTTATCAGTTATACAGTTTTGATTATATTTAACCTATAAAACCACTTCATTTTATAATCATAGAGCTAGAAGCATAGTGGTATCCAAAAGCCTCTGAAGTCATAATATAATGTTTTCATTAATAAGAGTGAATATAAATTGGTGACCTTCACAACATATTACACATATAACACATATTACATGCACATATTTTCATAAACATTTGATTTTCTTGAATACACCTGAGATCCTAGCTGTACCATGCCAATTATTTTACGTTAACATAAACAGAAGACAGTTGAGGTAAATCATTAGTAAAAATTTAAAAGCCAAAAATAAGTTATTTTGAAATAATTCTGTGTTTCAAGGAATAATCTTCTCTTTCCAACTTTGTCTTTACATGGCTAAATCCTTTTCAGTCTTCAAAGTCTAATTCAAGTACCATTTCCCTGTATGAACTTCTCAGGCCACTGCAGCCCAAATTTTGAGCATCTCTAAACTCCCATATAGTGTCTATGGCATAGGAATGGCATAGACACTCGCTGCCTGACATTGTTAGCTATTTTGTGCATTCGTCTTGTCACTAAGATGGATGATGATATGATGATAACGGAAGCAGTGGTGGTGGTATGATAAAGATAGGACAACAATGGCAGCAGCTATCAACTACTCACTGATAATTTAAGTTCCAATCACATAATTCACCTCCATAATACTCTTATATATAAGGTAGATAAACATAATCTCCATTTTACAGATACAGAAATCAAGTAACAGGAATTATGTAATTTTTCTCAAGGCCACAAAGATAACAAATGAATAAACTAGAAATAGAAAACTCTGACCAAAGTACGGGGCTTTGAAAACTCAAGGGGTTTCAGAACTACAGAGGGTGTGAAAGCTAGGTAAAAAGTATGAGGTACCCCAAATGACATTAAAATCTCAGGGAAACAGGTGTTGGAATCTATTAACAAGCTTTCCAGTATATTCTTATATTGTAAGAAACAGACTGTACCCAGTGCTATCTTGCCTCCATCTAGACTATGGTATTTCTGAGAATACAGATAACTTAAATAAAGTTGTCTGAAAAATACAGCATTGTACCTTCAAAACAGTAAGAGCTCAATAAATGCTCATTACTTTTAAACCTTTATACTGACATAATTTTGTTTGTTTTTGAGATGGAGTTTCACTCTTGTTGTCCAGGCTAGAGTGAAATGGTGCAATCTCAGCTCACCGCAACCTCCACCTCCCAGGTTCAAGAGATTCTCCTGCCTCAGCCTCCCGAGTAACTGGGATTACAGGTACCTGCCACCACACCCAGTTAATTTTTTTATTTTTAGTAGAGAAAGGGCTTCATCATGTTGGCCAGGCTGGTCTTGGAACTCCTGACCTCAGGTGATCTGCCCGCCTTGGCCTCCCAAAGTGGATTAAAGGCATGAACCACCTCGCCTGGCCTGACATAAATTTTTAAAACCCATTATTTAAATTCTGTATTTGTTAAAATCTAAAATGATCTAATTACAAAATAAATTTTATAAAACATAGCCCTGTTCTTTAGGTTTTAAAGCCTAGACTTAGAAGGAAAACATTGTAATTTCAATGATTTTCAAGGACTTTTTACTTACCATGGTTTGTTGTTGTTAGGTACAGAGACTGGGGTACAGGACAGGGAAGGATGGTAATAACACTGAAGCTATAAAGGAAGTAAAAGAACTGAAGACCTCCCAGGTGATCCCTGGAATTCTCTTTCAATATTCTTTTCTGCAAGTGATGCACAGGCCAAGCTAGAATGCTCACAAAGCTACAGTCTTTTTATGGTTCCATCTAGCTCTAGATTTTTATGATTCAGTAAGGTGGGTGGTAAATTAAGCTGCTGCTGTCTTCCCACAGACTTGTTTGTGGCCAACAGGACAAACCTGGGGAAGCTCAATTAACATATGTCTGACCTTGGTCAAGTCATAATTCCTAAAAAAAAATCTGCAATATATTGACCCACGAGAAAATTCTAAGCAAATATTAGTGACTGACAGTA
Source organism: Cacajao melanocephalus (assembly GCA_963573385.1). Lineage (NCBI taxonomy): Eukaryota > Metazoa > Chordata > Mammalia > Primates > Pitheciidae > Cacajao > Cacajao melanocephalus. Next base: position 65,435 of record CAUYLG010020829.1, read on the forward strand.
AAAGGTGTGAACACTTTATTCTGCAGCATTTTTTTGTTTTATTTTACTTAACAAATTATTCTAAGCCACTGAAGTTCAAGGTATTTTGAGATAACTAAATCTCTGAATTGGATGTTTTCTTTAGTATTTAAGAAGAAAGAAAAGAAAAAAAGTGATTTCAAATCAAACCACCCTTAAGTGCCTATCTGACCAGTAACTGCTGAAATTCAGGGTGATTTGCTTAATGAAAGACACCATGAAACCTAACATAGCTGAAACATATTTCTGGATCCTCTGAATCCACAATGATTACTACCTTTGTTTTAACAGAAGTAGTCATGAAGGGACTGGATGGTAGATGAGACACTGAGCTTTTATTTATATGCCAGGTCCTCACAATGCTAAGCAAAGGCCTACATCACAGAGCATGCTTCTCAAATCTTAACTATTCCAAGTCTAACATTTCAAGTTTTTAAAAAAGTAAACTTTATACAGTGTCCTATATCTTACTGTTGCATAAACTAAAAGATAAAACTCAAGGCAAATCAGAGACGGTTGATGAAAACTTGGTAGGTTTGCTAAATTACACTCAGCAGGAAACAATGCATTATAATGCAGATTCTTCTTTTTTCAAAGAAGGATATCACATTCTCTAGAGAAAATACCGCCTTTCAGGGGTCAGTATTATAACCCTACCAAGTGATACCAGTTCAGTACTGAAATGTTTTGTCACCTAACATCAAAGCTTTTAAAATGTTTTGTTACACTTACCTTCATTTAAGAAAAAGGATAAATGACCCTCCTACAGTTACCATATTATTTTAAAAAATATTTTCCCAATCTGATTTTAAACTCAAGGGTAGAGAACATGTCTTTTATCTTTTTTGTTTAATATAGTACCTAGCAAAAGGTATTAGCAATATACTTGCTGAGAATGCTTTAAATATTTGCTGGATAGGCCAGGCATGGTGCCTCAGGCCTATGATGCCAGCACTTTGGGAGACCAACGCGGACAGATCACCAGAGGTCAGGAGTTCGAGGCCAGCCTGGCCAACACAGTGAAACACTGTCTCTGCTAAAAATACAAAAATTAGCCGGGCGTGATGCTGTGCACCTATAATCCCAGCTACTCGGGAGGCTGAGGCAGGAGAGTTGCTTGAACTGGGGATGCAGAGGTTGCAGTGAGCAGAGATTGTGCCACTGTACTCCAGCCTGGGCAACAAGACCAAAACTCCATCTAAAAAATTTTTTTTTGCTGAATAAATAGATGAATGCCAACTAATATAGTTTCCAAAGGCAGACAGGACCTTTAAAATAATTTTAAGAATATACTTTTTTTATAACTCATCTAGGAACAAAATTATCAAAAAGAAAAATGTGTATATAGTGAGCAAAAACATACCCCCTCCCCTTTTATTTTCTTCCAGAGCATTTACCACCATCTAACATAATCAATATTTATGCATATTTATTGTCTGTCTCCTCACCCCATCCCCAATTACAGTGTAAGCTTAATGAAGATAAAGATTTGCCTGTTTTGTTTCAAGGCTGTATCCTCAGTACACAAAATGTGTGTCCTGGAACACATTAAACATTGAATGAGTACTGAATCTATCTTCAGGATTCATTACCACTGTTCCTGTTCCTTCTAACAGTAATTTTAGAGCTCTCGTTATACAGTGACAATGAGGATGTTTTACAGATATGTACGTGTATGTATACACACACACAGGTAAAAACAAAAATTATTTCATCTCTCATGAAATGTTGCTATCTTTAAGGTATAAATAGAGCAGCTACCTGGAAAGGAACATGTTAGAGAAAGCAAATCATCACACCCAAGTCTAACCACAAAAAGGACCCAGAAAAGTAGGCAATTACTAAAACTGGTTTAAAAATAAAACTTTCAACAACAAACAAGTCATCCCTAAAGTTAAATCTCTCTGGAGCAGAAACTGATTCAGCACTGACTTACAAATTATCACATTACTAACATCAGGTCTCACCAACAAATGAAGTTATCTTACGGAGGTTTCTAACTAAAGTCCATCCTATTCTGTAGGAAAAGTGGCTGAAACGATAGTCATCACATTTAATCTGATTAATTTTTAAATACTTATCTGCTTCATAGACTATAAATTCCCTGTCCAAAGGGGCAGCTATGACTGTTGCGCTTTTTGCTTCCTTTAACTGCTAATATTTCATTATTTAAATGTGTGTTTTTTTTTTAATCTGTCTCCTGCCCATTAGAACATAATTGTGAGAGCAGAGAGACAAGGCTGAGCACAACAAATAAATATGTGTTGAATTCAACACAGAGATCAAGATGCCAGTAAAATTAACCTTCAATCCACAACCTTATGGCAAGACAATTCAGTTATCATATTAAATACCGGTACCTAATATAAAGGCAATCAAATAAGCCACAATTAATCTGTTAACATTCTATATTCAAACCAATATTAAAGCTATGCATAACTAGTTATTGTAATTATATAAAGGGCTACAAACATTAGGTGGCAGCAGCAGTACACTGTATTATAATCCTGAAACTGGTTTTTTTCATATATAGAAATCTGACCCAGAAATAGGGTTTAACAAATAGCTTCACACATAAAATATACAAAAGGAACTGAAAATACAGTAACAAAATATGCAAATACAATTATTCCTTTATATTCAGATTTTTTAATTTATTATTTCTATAAATGAAATAATTGACCAGTATAAAAGTGTTGGCAGTTTTTTATAAATGTATTCACATTTTTGCTTTATCCTAACTCTCTGACAGTCTACATCCAAGTTGCCAGCTTTGCCTTCAAAATGATATCTAGAAAGTGAGCACTTCTCACCACCCTCACCACAGGGATTCTGGTGGAGGCCGTCCCCATCATCAATCTGGATCATGACAACAGCCTCCTGGGGATCTCTGCTTCTGTGTTGACCCTCTCCAACCCGTATCTTCTCCATGTGATAGCTAGAGGAATCCTTTAAAATGGTCAGGTTAGCTCACTCATGAGCCAACTGGGTCTGCTCAGTACCCTTCATTGGCTTCTCAACTCACAGAGAGGTTCTACTCTGGTTTTCTGCACCCTTCAAAAATTGTCCCCCAAACCTCAACCCAACTTCATTCCCACTACTCTTCCCCTTGCTCATAACACTCAAGCCACTGCTCCTTCATCAGACCAGTTACACTCCACCCGATGAACTTTGTATTTGCTGTTCTCTCTCCCTGAAATGCTCTTCTGACAGATATCCATCCCCATACCTCTTTGAGGTCTCACTTCATATGCCACCCAGTCAAGACTTTCTCTGACTACCCTACTTAAAATAGCAACCATCCTCCTTCACTGCTTGATTTTTCTCCATGTCACTGATCAGCATCTGGTATATTTTATATTTTATGTGTTTATTTCTTTACTATCTTCTCTACCAGAGCTAAAAATCCACAGGCACCAAGATTTTAGTCTGTTTTCTTCACTACTTTATTCTCAAAGCCTTAAACAGTGCCTGGTAAATAGAGGCACTCAAATACTTGTGAACAAGTAATTTCTCTTATCAAATAAGTAAATAGCAATAGTCCTACAGTTGTTCCCTATCCAAGAGAAAAGACGTCATTAAAAGCCAGACACAGTGGCTCATGCCTGTAATCCCGGCACTTTGGGAGGCCAAGGTGGGTGGATCACCTGAGGGCAGGAGTTTGAGACCAGCCTGGCCAATATAGTGAAATCCCATCTCCACTAAAAATACAAAAATTAGCCAGGCATGGTGGTCCACACTTGTAATCCTAGCTACTCAAGAGGCTGAGGCAGGAGAATCACTTGAACGAGGGAGGCAGAGGTTATAGTGGGCCGATATCGCACCACTGCACTCCAGCCTGCGCAACTGAGTGAGACCTAGTCTCAAGAAAAAAAAGTTTGCTTTATTTACTATTTTCTAAGTTCAAGTATGCACAATTGATGTACGTGTACATAAAAATAAAGTGACACTTTTATATTACACACAATTTAAAAGCATTGTTAAGTTAAATTTGTTCAAGTGACCATTATAATATGATGGAATCATACGCTTAAAATTTAAAACTATTCTTACACTGTCCTTAATTATTACAACTTCAAGCAACCAAGCTCTTCCTTATATTCAAATCAAACAGGTGAACTCAAAATTGACTGTCTTGTTTTATCTTATCTACTGACAAGCTTTGTGGGCTCAGCCTCTGCTGGCTTCAGAAAGAGAAAGAATTACAGGTTTGCTCTCAGCCAAATTGACTCTATAATGGGTGTTGATTGCTTAATTCTGAACTACATCAGTAGCTAACCACTGATTATGAAATGCCCAGATTTCGTCTATTTTCTTTACTGTTTACATACTGTAGAATAAACATTTGAGCAAGAAATACAGATACTAAAAGACCTCGAGAAATTTTCAAAATACAGAACACCTGCCAGGTACAGTGGTTCATGCCTACAATCTCAGCACTCAGGGAGGCCGAGACAGGGCAGGAGTGAATCACGAACCCAGGGGACACAGCAACACCTTGTCTCAAAAAAAAAAAAAAAAAAAACAAAATAAGGAGGAGAGCGAGAAAAACAAAGAATTAATGAATGATTACCAGAGCCACAGAAATTTAGCATGCTCTGGCTTCCTGAAAGTCTACTTAGAAAGATCCCAATTCCTGGCCGGGCATGGTGGCTCACGCCTGTAATCCAAGCACTTTGGAGGCCAAGGCAGGCAGATCACCTGAGGTCGGGAGTTCAAGACCAGCCTGACGAACATGGTGAAACCTCTTCTTTATAAAAAAAAAATAATAATGATAATATAATAAAAAAAAGAAAGATCCCAATTTCTAATGGGTGTGTTCATAAGTTTCACTTTTAAGTCAATGATTTGGAATCCAGAAAGTTGTTCTCCTACAGGAACAACATTAAGTAATTAGCTAGGTTCCCAGCTTGTTCACAGCAGCTGATATCACTTTATACTTCCTCTCAGAGCTGACTCATCTCCATTATTCTCTAGGACTCCCTTCTTCTAAAATGTTTCAATCAAATTTTGCATTAAATGACTTTTGCGGACTAACCAATACAAACAATTATCCTACTTGCTACATGTTACTATGAAAACAAACAAACTACAAGGCAAAGCAAGAAAGAAAGAATAACTGAGATTACTTATATCTCTAGAGAGAGACCTCACTAGGTTGTTCAGATTCATAGACAGGATATTCAAGTTACAAATCCTAAACCATGTAAAATGAATACAAAAACTATTTCCAAGTAAGCAGAAAATCAGAGCAATGCGTACCTTACAGGTTAGGGATTAGCTAAAAGAGACCACACAATGGTTCACCTCCTTTATATCCCCAATTATTTAGCCAATGCTACAGAACTTCAGAGAAGCCAGGTGGTTACACAGAGTCAAGGGAAAGGCAGCTTATCTTTGCTTGGTTTTTCCTTTGTCTCTGTCTTCCATACACACAGCACACAAGGAAGGATTCTGACTGAGCTGAGAAATTCCTGCTATTTCACTGCCAGAACAGCTTAATTCACCACCATGAAGTACTCACACCATTAACTCATGTGACTCCATTTAAAAGTATGTTTGACAAAAGGTTTTCCTCATTACTAAATTAAACTCAGCTATCGCCAATGAAGTCTACATCCTCATTTTGGATGAGAAAGTAAAGGTGGTGCCCAGCTACTCCTCAAATTTCACCCATCTCTTGTCCTTCACTGTCCCAAAGAGCCCAGCTCCCAACAGTTCAATCATGTTAGTGAACTCGGATCCCATTTCTGAAATTCTGGGAAATTCCAAAACTGAGTTTGGTCTGAGGATCTTTGTCCCAAATCTATTTCCTCACGAAAAATTCCCTAAGGAAACAGCATACCCCAAAACATAAAACTTTGCCCAAAGCATGCTCAAAATAAGTTCTCCATGTTGGTGGTTAATCAATGTGGCTAATACAACTAATAGCTGACCCAGTGTAGTTTTTACTATGAATTCAGAGTATACTTTCTGAAACTCCAACTACTTTATGCAAACATTTTTAAAGATTAACTGAGATAACATGTAAAGGTGCTTAAAACAGTGTCTCTGGCAGAGAATATGTTCCATAAAAGTGAGTGGGTTTTGTTTTCCCACAATGTCTGGGCACTGAATCTGATATGCAGTTACCAACATGAAATAATAACCTCTCTCTGGCTGCTGTATGTTAACATATCTAAGGAATGTATTTGCTATCTAATAATCAACATTTATGCTACAACACTGCTTCACATTGCACTTGACTACATCACTGTACTGTTTCTGTCCAGTGGTTGCTCCATTTAATTCATCCCATACCACTTATAAGGTAATTACATGTATCTGAGCATCTAACAAAGTAGCATTTCAGGGCACATACTCTGTCGTCAGCACCCTGATTTCCTATTACGATCCTATTTTCTCCATATGGCTATTTAAATAAAACTGGCTTATCAATACCATCTTCAGAACAACAAATTAGTATGTGCCTCATACCAAATAGGGTGGCCAAATGTCTACCTACTCTCTATTGTTTGACAAGGCAATGCCAATGTCAACCAAACCAATGATAGTCCTAAATGGCTGATGGAAATCTTTAACAAGGAATCCTGACACTCAATCTCTATGCATATCACTATATATCCTTAAGTAAAGGACTCCATGGTGTGCATTCAAAGATTTCCTCATCACAGGCTGAAAAACAATCTAGAACAGGTGTTCTGGAACCAAGTTTAGGGCAGGTGGATGGTTGGCCCAGCTCATCTAAAAAGTCCCTTCCAGTACTGAAATTCTAGGCTTTCCTGCTTCTATACAGTTGTTAAAATAAATGGCATACGGTTCCTCATGAGTTGCTTCAAGTACTTTTTTTCTTTTTTCTTTGAGACAAGGTCTCACTGTCATCAAGGCTGGAGTGCAGTGGTGAAATCATAGCTCACTACAGCCTCAAACTCCTAGGCTCAAGTGATATTCCCACGTCAGCCTCCAAGTAGCTAGGACTACAGGCACATGCCACCACACCCAACTAATTTTTTAAAAAGTATTTGTAGAGTCTTGCTAAGTTGCCTTGGCTGGTCTTGAACTCGTGGCCTCAAGTGATTCTCCTACCTTGGTCTCCCCAAGTGCTGGAACCAGATCTGAGAGCCACTGTGCCTGGCCTCTAGTACATTTTTAGTCTAAGCCTGTTGAAGTTAAAAAAAAAAAAAAAAAATCCTCACACATAGAGGAGGAGCATGCTTTAACAGTATGCTCCAGGTTTTCTGCAATAAATAAACCAAATGAGAAAAATCTAATCCTTTTCTATTTGTGACCCTCAAAAAGTTTTTAAAATTTGCTAGCAAACAGACTTTAAACCAAGCTTGTCCAACCCACAGCCCACATGAGGCCCAGAACGGCTCTGAATGCAGCCCAACACAAATTCGTAAACTTTCTAAAAACATTATGAGATTTTTTTTTTTTGAGACGGAGTCTTGCTCTGTCACCAGGCTAGAGTGCAGGGGCACAATCTCAGCTCACTATAACCTGCGCCTCTTGGGTTCAAGCGATTCTCCTTCCTCAGCCTCCCAAGTAGCTGGGACTACAAGGCATGCGCCACCATGCCCAACTAATTTTTTATTTTTAGTAAAGACAGGTTTTCGCCATGTTGGCCAGGATGGTCTCAAACTCCTGACCTCGTGATCTGCCTGCCTTGCCTCAAAAAGTGCTGTGATTACAAGCGTGAGCCACCATGCCCAGCCAAGATTTATTATTATTTTTTAAACTCATCAGTTATCCTTACTGTAAGTGTATGTTATATGTGGCCCAAGACAGTTCTTCTTTCAAACCAAAAGACTGAACAATTCTGCTTTAAATATCTATTAAATTCCCTAAATACCCAAGCATGGTGGCTCACACTTGTAATCCCAGCACTTTGGGAGGCCAAGGCAGAGGGATTGCTTGAGGACAAGAATCAAGACCAGCCTCGCCAACATGACAAAACCCCGTCCCTATTATTAAAAAAATACAAAAATTAGCTGAGTGTGGTGATGCACACCTATAACCCCCGCTTCTTGGGAGGCTGAAGCACAAAAATTGCTTGAATCCCGGAGGTGGGGGTCGCAATGAGCCAAGATCAGACCACTGCACTCCAGTCTGGGCAACAGAGCAAGACTCTGTCTCAAAACAAATAAAAAACGGAAATCTCTAAATAACCTAGACTCTAAGTATACACCAAAAAACTGCCAAATATTTGTCTATTACAACAAAAACAATTACTTCTCAAGTATTTATGGTGGCCCTACTATGCATAAGAAGGTACTACTGAGATATAAGAATAACAAACATAGTCCTGGGCCCATTGCCTCAGAGAAGATAAAACATATATCCATTTAACCAATATTCAACAAATATTATGTACTCTGTGCTTGTAAGAGTGGTTAATCCAGTGTACACTGTGGTCAAGTTATGTCAAAAACTATAAAAAGACAGTCAAGCTAAAACTTATTAAAAACAGCTTCTTTGGATATGTCTTTGTAGCAATGTGTAAGAAAAAAAACAGCTTCTTAGCTTTTCCTATTACAAATGACAGGGATACCATGTTCTAAAACTCTGATATCATTTATGATTTCACATAGTAAAAAAATAACACCTGAATTCACTATACTTGTATAATTTGGCCACATCTCTAAGAATTTCATATTCTTCAGGGTATAGCTATAAATTTCAGTTTGAAACTTAGAGAAATAACCAGACAGTTCTATAATATCAGAGTCTTTACATCATGAGTAATTTTTATCAGTTGCAACAAAAAGTAAAACAAAACTGTTTTACTGTTTTACTGTCACTATTATCCTTGCCAAATATAGCCTCTGTAAAAGGTATGGTGAAATATGTCCATACCTATAAAACCTGCCTCCAGGCAACAGAGCAGTCTTTGACTTACACGCAACCTAGAGAAGGTAGTCTTGTATTAACAACTCTGCAAAAGACATCTTGACAGCACGACATGCTAAAGATTTCTTTGTAGGCTTTCAAAGAACCTATCTTTAATAAACTGTAATTTTTCCACCTTACAAGAAGAATGATTGGGTACTTACACGTTTTACAACATTCATCCTTATATTGTTCAAATATTTTTGTAGAGTGAGCATGTGTTAATTTCACAATCATAAAAAAAATCATAAAAAATAATTTTAAAAAGCTATTTAAGAAACTACCATATTAATGTTACTGAATAATAACATATAATTCTCACGTACACTGTTGAAAGATGGGTTTTGCTTTTTTACAAACCAATTAGCCAAGCATGGTGGGGCACACCTGTAATCCCAGCTACCTGGGAGGCTGAGGAAGGAGAACTGCTTCTCCTGGCCCGGGAGGGGTAAGTTGCAGTGAACTGAGATCACACCACTGCACTCCAGCCTGGGGTACAGAGAGAGACTCCATGTCAACAACAACAAAAAAAAGGTTTTTGTTGTTTTGTTTTTTTTTCTTTCAAGCAGCTAGGAATGATTTAGTGTTAAAGTCATTCATTTCCATTCATTCATGTATATAAACATACATACACACAGACATTTACTTATTAGTTCAGAAGGTTAAAAAAATTCAAGTATTTCCTTAATTTCTCACTTGGAGTGCCAATAACTCAACCCTCTGCCCTACAATTATATTTTGCTTTTAAAAAAGCCAATATTAAATACATTTTTGTGGAACTATACAAAGCCATATATTAAAATTATTATACAATTGTTGATGGTGAACCTTGTAAATGAGATTATACTTCTCTCCTACAAAATGAGAGCACTACTACAAGTGGTTCAAAAAGGAAAAAGAAAAATTAAAGTCTGAAAAACTTTTATGTCAACGACAAATAAGTATTTTATACAGTAACCAGCTAAAGGTAAAATCACCAAAAAGGTGATGTCAAGTTAACAATACACACTAAAAACTTCTTTGCTTGTTTTATATCTATATCTATGTCTCTATATATCTATATCTACATATAGATATAAGTAGTTTACCTTGATTTTGTTATTTTTGGGAAAGAGAAGAATAAAAGAAAGGCGAAATAACTGAAATTTAGGTTACTTCCTAGAGAAAGGAGGCTTTGCTTTAAGAAGATGAGAAATGTAATACTGTTCATCTAACCAATCGCCAATCACACTTTGAAATCTTTCACTTGTCTTCAATTAGCCATGCAGATTTGTTCCTCAATATTGCCTTTGATCCACTTTTCTCACCACTTCCCAAGTTACCTTACTAAAGCATGGCTCTGATCATGTTTTTAAACTCACTACCTAAAAATAGTCTAATAATCTTATAACTGTACTATTTTTGTTCCTACCCCCTACCAACTCATTGTTGAAGATACTTTGATCACATCCTGGATTCATACCTGTGCTCATGCACTGCACCATGTGCCTAGAAGAGACTACCCTGCTCCCGTCTCTGCTTATTACTATGTCATGTTTTCCGTAAGACTTTCCTCATATCCTCTAAGTAGAGTAACTTCCCTCTTTCCTCACTTAAGGTATTCTTATGTTTATATCCTAGAACTTCTCATATTTTGTCATATATTGTAGTTAGCTATATACAGTAAGTCTTATACCTCCCTAGATTATAGGCTTATCAGAAAGAATTGCCTAGAGTTCAGCTGTCATGCCCTATTGTTAAATATATCCCCCCAACAACCCTTGAAACGAATTCTGCATGGTTTAGATAATATGTTTGATTGATTCACCTCATCTTCCATCTGTGAAGCATGCTTCTCGTATTTTTTTTTTTAATTCTCATTTGACAAAGAGGGCTGGCTTTAAAAAGAACAGCTCAAGCTATGGTCAAAAAAAAAAAATCAAATGATTATTAACAAGCAAGCTACTTAAAGAACAGTATTCGGTACTTGTATCAGAGTTTTACATTTCATCTAAATGCCAAATTCCCCAATAATATTAAATCAGACCTTAAAGAGTGGGTAACATTTGGAATAAGTAAACAGGGAGATTAAGTAGAGATGGGGCATACAGATGACCTAAGCATAATAAACAACATGAATAAAAACACAGAAAGTAAGAGTTAGACACTGAGAATGGTTTGGCTAGATATGAGTAGGTGGACATTAGGTTCCTTTCATATGCCCCAATAGTGCCTGGAGCTTAGTTGGCAATACAAAATATTTAATAAATGAATAATGATAAAATGACAATTTTTAAAGGGCTGAGGAAGAAACAAGACAGAAAAAGAAAGGTGATATTTCTTTCACTTTGGCCTCTGGTAGTTACATTATTTAAATATATCTATTTTTAATGAATAAATACACTTCCCTTGAAGTGGATCAAATATAAAATTAGACCCAAGTATACACATTTAATAAATGCACACATGGACAGATTTAGTTGTCAAATGAATGGCTCTAAATGCAAGAATCTCTGTAAAGACCTAATTGGAATCAGAGCTGACGCTGAGATCGCTGCGATACCAGTATGGCCCTAAGCCAGATCTCTTTTCTGGCTGACCATGCAGGCTGTGTCACTGGACATTAACTTCACACAACATGTAACAAGCTACCAAGTGTCTAGTTCTCGTGTCCGCCTAAGGCCAGAGCCTACCTTCCCTTACAGTAGTGTCTGCTTATTGACGTACTCAAATTTTATTACAACAAAGTCTTCGAAGGCAAATCCAAGAAGGCAAAAAAATAATCATTTCTACTCTTCTTAATATCTAGATCTTGTCATAATTTAGTAAACCAAACTTCTATAACCAATGAGGTGGGAAAGACTCTGTGCCCCAGGCTGGCATTCTTAACCTCCCACAGCCAGGTCTGAGCTTCCATTCTGGTCTCATGTTCCACTACCACTCCAACTTTGCCACTAGATTTCACTAAGTGCTCCTATACAAGCTCCTCTAACACTTAAGATAATCTATTGTTTCTCTGACCTCCCACAAAATTCAGGCACACCACTCTCACATCTGGCATTTCCTCATTCTTATTATTATCTGTTCATACAGTTCTAAGCCAGAAGATAGAGAAAGCTTATTTTTATTTATGAGCAACCTAGAATAATAGAAAGATAGGAGCTTTGAAATTAGTTTAGTCTAGATAAGAAAAACCCAGATATGCTGCTTCCTGGGTGTGTGGCCTTAGGTAGGTCATTCAATTTTCTCAATCTAAGGTTTTTTCTTTTGTAAATCTAATCTATCATGTATCACTACAGTTGTTCTAAGAATTAGAACTATGGTATGTGAAGGACCAAGCACTACAGTAGGCACACAGGAGGGACTCAACGCACGGATGCCATTGTTATCATTCAACTTTGTCTCTGACTCCAACCCACTCCCCTATAGGTCTATCACGACATCTTACTGTTAAAAAATGGGAAAACTTCCGAGGACTAGAAGAGTAAGGGGAAAAAAATGAAGAAAACTACAGAGAATAAACTAGTCCCATAAATTTCATCTTAACTAAGGTTATAGCAAGGAAAATCTCTTAGGAGTGAAGAGGGGAGATATTTAGTTATGAATTTCTGTTACTGAAAATAAATGTATATAAGAGGTCTTCATGAAGAAGTCAATTTTCATATATAATTGGTTGAGATTAAAGATGTCTTAAGTTACCACAGAAATGTCAGAACTGTTCAATGCTTTAAGCAAAAATGTGTCTTCATATCCTACCTTCAAATTGCTTCCTCAATGAAAGAGAAATTATTGTAAAAGGTATCATGAAGAAACTCTATTAGCAAGGGGTGAGGACAGAGATTTAACAATAAACGTATATTATAAAACTCCTTTGTTACAGTGATATTAGAATAAAACATGATACAAACCAAAGTACATATGGCCTTCAGAAAAATGCGGATATGAAGAATCCTACAAAGTGGCTGAAACTGAGCAATAAGAAGTCACATTACAATGGACCTAAAGGCAGGAATAAATCTACAGCAAGTTTTAGAAAATCAAAATTAACCATAATGTGCAAACATAAAATGATGCTGTCTGCCTCTAGTGGCTATGGGAACCACACAGACTAATGAGTGCCTTATTTTTAACATTCCTAAGGGTGAAAGTCAACATGTGAAAGAACAGAGACAGAGACAAAAGGTAAAGCAGGTCTTTTAGAAATACATTTCCTAAATGCAAGGATATTCAGATACATCAACACTCAACTTCTACTCCCTATCCTTTCTCACCTTTATACTTCTGTATATTTTCTTCGGTTTGTCCAAGATTCCCAAATGCTAAATCCTACTTATTTGGACCACTCAAATACAATCTATTCTTTTTCCATTATATTCAATGAAAACTGGTCCCTCTCCCTTCATGATCGTCTAAGTTTTTTCACTAATCCTGTCTTTTAGTATTTGCAGGCTCTATCCCACATGAAAATATATTTGTTTCATACAGGTTCGCTCTCCCCTGCTGGATTATAAACTCCTTGTAGATAGAATCTCCATATAAAGCCCCCAAAGGGCTGTGAAAAAGAATAAATACTCCGAAAATGCCTGCCAAATCAAAGAGGAATAAAAAGTAGTTTTTGTAAAGTTTGAAATTATTTTCAGCGTAATTTTACTACAGCATAATTATATCAGTGCTTTCATTTCTAAACAAACTTTAACAGCAGCAATGGTTCACATCCTGCTAACAACAGGTAATAATATATTATTAGCGGTTTTCTGCTTGGCTTGGAGATAGGTGATTAAAGTGTCAAATTTTGTCTGCAAGTAAAGTTCCTTCAACTTCAAGAATATGCCTACCAGCCAAGGAATGCAAGCCACAATCTGGTACATTTCATATCATCCTTGGGGAGCTTCCTACCACCCACTTGCCCTCTGCTTGCCACCTTCCTTGCTCTATCAGAAGACTAGAGGGGCATGGAGGTAAAAATTTGGAGTTACACGACACAGTCTTTACAAAAACCCAATGGTGTGAGGGGAAAAAGCAACCAAGGAGAGGAGGACTGTTTAACAATGGAAAACAAATTTAGGAGAAATAACTAAATGAAACGTGAGTACTGTAGTGTGGTTAATAAGAAAATGTACTTATTTTTTAAAGCTGCATACTGAATTACGATATGTCATGGTTTGTGAGACTTGCTTTAAAACTTTCAAGAAAAGGCAAAGTAAATATTATATAATATTATTAACTAGTATTAAATATAGGTGAAATGTATATGGGAGTTCAGTATAATATTCTACCTAGATTTTCATATATTTGACATTTTTCATAACAGAAGTTAAAAAGAACAGAAAAAAATTCTGAGTCTGTGAGACCTGAGTCTGTGAGACCTGTGAGACCTGGAGTCCAGGTAGAACACGCACCAGGCAGGACATGTATGAGCAGAAGAGATAAGTTACTAAACCTCTCCCAGCCTTGTTCTTCATCTGCTGAACAATGACAGGAATACGAGGCTCAGAATTCTCCAATAATTAAATTAGTGTGTAACATAATTAGGGCAATGATATCACATGTAACTATACAATAAATGTTAGCTATTATTACTATTCATATTCCTACTGAAAGGTGGAATAACCTGATTAAAGAGCCTTATTTTCTCACTATACACAGAACTGACTGATGGGAGGAGAGTGTTTAATTGGAAGAAAACACTGCTCACCTTTCTCAGTCTGTTTGCAAAGAGATTATGGTAGCAGCTAAAAGTCACAAAATGGAACACAAGAAGGAAGCCAGAGTGCCACCTTCATCAGCAAGAGAAAGCAGACAGCACATTCTGATAGCTACCACAAATCCCCATCCCACCACCACAAATAACAGTACAGAAGAGAACAGGAAGCAATCAATTTCTATAATAGCAATAACCAGATATATGTCATTAGCAACAAAAATCAGTTTTAACCACGTGCAACAAAGAATTAAAGTTAAGTGTTGTGCTCCCTTAAAGGCCAAAAGCAAGTTAAATTCACTCTTCTGGGCGAGGTGTGGTGGCTCACGCCTGTAATCCCAGCACTTTGGAAGGCTGAGGTGAGTGGATCACCTGAGGTCAGGAGTTTGATACCACCTAGCCAACATGACGAAACCCCGTCTCTACTAAAATTACAAAAATTAGGTCAGCTGAAGTGGTTCATGCCTGTAATTCCAGCACTTTGGGTGGCCGAGGCGGGTGGATCAGCAGGTCAGGAGATAAGAGACCATCCTGGCCAACATGGTGATACCCCAACTCTACTAAAAATACAAAAATTGGCTGGGCGTGGTAGCCCACACCTGTAATCCCAGCTACTCAGGAGGCTGAGGCAGGAGAATCGCTTGAACCTGGGAGGCAAACAGATTGCAGTGAGCCGAGATTGCAGTGAGCCGAGATCGCACCATTGCACTCCAGCCTGGCAAAGGGTGAGACTCTGTCTCTGGGGTGTAGAAAAAAAAAATTAGCTGGGCATGGTGGCACATGCCTGTAATTCCAGCTACCGGCGGGGGAGGGGGGAGCCAAGGCAGGAGGATCACTTGAACCTGGGTGGCGGAGGCTGCAGCGAGCTAAGATCGTGCCACTGCACTACAGCCTGGGCATCAGAGCAAGACTCTGTCTCCAAATAAATTAATTAATTAATTCACTCTCCTGGAATAACGGTCAATTTCCTACGGTACCTCCTCACAGGAAGTAAATGATACCTTTTGAAAGACACAGACTAGACACAAATATATACACACTTGCTTCTAGTTTAACCCATTCCCCTTACTGCAGGAAACTGAAACCAAACAAAATCTTTCTAACTTTAATATGCAAAGAGTGTATCCGGTTTAATGCTCCCTTTGTGCTGAAAATGTATTTTCCCATAAGCACACAGAAAGCTTATTGACATCATGGCCTCATAGGTTCTTCTCATCCCCAAACTGACAACATTCAGATAAAAAGAATAACTCCTTTATTAAAAACAGAAATGGCCTTAATGCATAACACAAATCAATGTTGGTGAAAGGAAAACTACTCAACAGTAGATAGAACAACAACAACAATCACGGCTGCCTGGAGCACTGCTCTTGTACCAATAGCAGAAATAGTGATGATAATATTAACAACAGTTTATACTTACTAAATTTTCTATGAGTGAAATGCTGGGTGAACTGATTTCCATGTGTTAACTCATGAAATCCTCACACTCAATGAAGTATTATGACTCTTAATTCCCCACTTTGCAAATGAAGAAAATGAAATGTGGTGGTTTGCCAAAACAAAAGTACCCAGGAGACAAAGAGGATTTTAACCCACACCTGACTCCAAAAGCCCGTCCTGTTAATTACCGAGCTACACTGCCTCTCTTGAATAGATCCTCACTCACACCTGCAATAAGCCTGGAGTTGTAACTCTGCTGTTACCAAGACCAATTAGTGGCACTGAAAATGAAAACCTAGATTCAGCTTCCCACCACCCAATGAACAATTAAGTTATTTCTAGTCAGCAAACTTTTAAGAAAGGAAAATTCTACATTTTTACAGAAATAATTCCATGAAAACCATTTGTTTTTCCCATGTTGTGAGATCAAACTCACCTTCTTCAGGAACCTCTCTGTTCAGAATGACATTCTTTGAGGGTTCCAGATAATTAAGTATTATTTAAGAATGAAAAACTTGGGACAATAGTGCTTAAGAGACACATTAATAACTCAATAAAATGTCAAGTAACAACATAGCATAAAAGACACATATTCTTAACTTTTACTTTTTAAAATCTATGAAAAGTTAGGTATTAAATCCAACCACAGAAAATAAGTACTGAACTTTTTAAAGCAATATTTTTGGTTGGTTGGTTGTTTATTGATTGATTGACTGAGACAAAGTCTTACCCTGTCACACAGGCTGGAGTGCAGCAGCACGATCTCAGCTCACTGCAACCTCTGCCTCCTGGGTTCAAGCCATTTTCCGGCCTCAGCATCCCGAGCTGGGACTACAAGCACACACCACTACACCTGGTTAATTTTTGTACTTTTAGTAGAGACAGGGTTTCACAATGTTGCCCAGGCTGGTCTCAAACTCCTGACCTCAAGTGATCTGCCTGCCTCAGTCTCCCTAAGTGTTGAGATTACAGGCATGAGCCACCACACCCGGCCAAGATATTCTCTTACAGCCAGGTACAGCGGCTCATGACTGTAATCCCAGCATTTTGGGAGGCCAAAGTAGGAAGGTTACTTGAGTCCAAGAGTTCAAGACCAGCTTAGGCAACGTTCAGAGACCCCCATCTCTACAAAAACTTTAAAAATTAGCCAGGTGTGGGGTGCACACCCATGGTCCGAGCTACTTGGGAAACTTAAGTGGGAGGATTGCTTGAGCCCAGAGGTTCAAGATTGCAGTGAGCCATAATCATGCCACTACACCCCAGCCTGGGTCACAGAGCAAGATCCTGTCTCAAAAAAAGATATTCTCTTTAATGTTCTAAATACTTCCAAATGCCAAATTTCTTTTAATTAAATTTAATGATGAAAGGTCAACAGTCTTGATAGAGCAAACATACCACAGTTTGGTCACACAATGTATATTTCCTGTTTTCTCATGAAAATGTTTACAGCCCTAAAATAGTACCTTTTGATCCAAGCCTACCAGCACTGTGAGCAGTGCTAGAGCTCATTTCACTGTTTAAGTAGCATTTTGCCATAAAGTCTTCAAAAAGTGTGTCTAATTCACACTTTTCTATAACCAAGATTTAAGGGGGGAAAAAAAACCTTGAAACGCTTAGTAAATTAAGTATTCTTTGCTGTTGCTATTCATAAAAATTGTTTCTGTTTTCAAAACACAAAAACCTAAATATATTGATTCTAGGTTCCAAGTATTCACTCTTCCATTTTAATAAAATGATCAGATACATAATTATAGGACCAGTATGTATTTTGATATTAGAAACAGTAAGGTGGAGGGTAGAAAATATCATTTCCATTATCATGTATATAAATGTATACTTTTTCTTACTCAATTCAATAAAGGAAAAATTTCTGCAAAATTACTTTCATGTTTCTACAGACAATTCACTTTGGAATGGTTTTCTTAAACTATTTATTTTTCTTTACTTCATGCTATTATCGTAAATAACTACCATGTTTTTATTTCTCCAAAAACATGAAATTCTTTAAGTTTATAATATTATTAGCAATATGTTAAGGTTCATCACTTTTTAAAATTTTTGCGGTAGTATAAATATCTTTCCAACCATATAATGAATGTCTCCAGCAAAAGAAGTTATAACTTGCAACTGTCCCCAGAAGCATATACTACACATAAGACGTGAGTACATCCATTAGGATTCCATTTTTAACTTCAAATTAACTAATGAAGGAATACTGAATTGAAAGAGGCACAGTATAAAGTCTTCCGTTTCTTTAAAAAAAAAAAAAAAACTTTAATAGTCCAAAATGAAGTTCAATACATCTGATGGGGAGGTAGGGGGTGTTCATGTCAAAGTCTAGCATCACTGGCAAGTTAAGGAAAAGATGCTGCACACTGCAGGCCAGGTTTCCAAGTACCAACCTCCTCCTCACACACAAGTATCAATGCATCAAAGGTACAAGCTACTAAACAAAGTTTTAAAAGAAAATGCTTAAGTTCAGAAGAGATTTTGTGTACCTTATTTTATTTAAGCTCAGACTTTAAAAAATGCAATATATTTTATCTGAAGTATTCACTCAAATTAGAGGATATGTAACTAGGAAGTGCTGATTTCTTATCAGCCCTCCCTCCTGAAGTAGGGGTGACTATTATGCCTAAGTCATAAACTGCAGAGCAGAACAAAAGTAATATCCCCTCCATTGGCCTATCTCCCTTTGCCTTTCTCTGTGATGTGGACACACAATGTGGCTCCAATGCCAGAGCACAAGACAGAAGCTGCACACTGAGGATAAAAGAGCAACTAGACAGAAAGAGCCCAGGTTCTTGACACCATGACAAAACCACTATAATAGTCCTGGGCTTTTGCTCCCAGGATATTGAGAAAGGAGAGAGAGCGAGCACGTGAGAGAGAGAGAGAGAGAGACAGAGCGAGCACGTTCGAGAGAGAGAGAGAGAGAGAGAGAGAGAAAGAAAGAAAGAGAAAGAAAGAGAAAGAAAGAAAGAAAAAGAAAGAAAGGAAAGAAAAGAAAGAAAGAAAGAGAAAGAAAGAAAGAAAAAGAAGGAAAGAAAGAAGGAAAGAAAAGAAAGAAGGAAAGAAAAGAAAGAAAAGAAAGAAAAGAAAGAAAGAAAGAAAGAAAGAAAGAAAGAAAGAAAGAACGAACGAAAGAGAAGGAAGGAAGGAAGGAAGGAAGGAAGGAAGGAAGGAAGGAAGGAAGGAAGGAAGGAAGGAAAGAAGGAAGGAAGGAAAGAAGGAAGGAAGGAAGGAAGGAAGGAAACAAACAAACTGGTATCTGCTGCTGTTATTTTAGGACTTGTACCATAGCAGTCAAGCTGTATCCTAAAAATCCAGATTGTAAAGCCTCAACACTTGCCACCAAAACGTAATTCAAAGGCTTTTTCGTTTTTATTGTCATATTTCCCATACTTAAATGTTCTTCTCTTCATTAACCACCCTGTGCTATGCCTTTCATAATATTCACTATACTAGTAATTATTTACTTAATATACTTAGCCCCCAAGAAACAGACTGCCTGAGGACAGGGACCATGTCTATCTTCACAGACATATCCCCAGCACCAGCACAGTGCCGACTATATAACTGAAAAACAGAACAAATTACATGAATCCTTCAGCACTCCAGCCTTTGTTAGTCTCCCTCTTTCCTAAGCTCCTAAAGGATCTATGCTTTATGCCATACACAAATCTATCAGGAGTATACGACTCTTTTCTTTGGCAACTGTTTTGTCTAATTCTCCTCTTCTCAACATAACTGAACTCCTTGAGTGCAAGAGCACTAGCTATCCTATAACCTACATGTTTTTCAGTAAGCACACAAATTACCTGTTGAGTGGTAAAGGTGTTTCTCACAAAGGTGAATACACACCATTGTTCCCCCACAATACCTAGTCTTATAACGCAAACATTACATTATTATGGTGCTCTTGTGGTACCCACAAGACAAACTTTTATTCTCTTCAAACATCAAACTGTACTTCTGGAGGAAAGGGTAAAAATACCAGTGTGTTTTGAAAGATATACTACCAACACTGAGCCCTCAGTGCTCGAGCGTAAAGTCAATGTGAGACAAGTCCCTTGCACCAGAACAGTAGGAGCAAAGAGGCATTATATGTAAGATGGAAGTGAGACGTGGCAGGATAAGAATACTGTCACAGCTCACTGGTATTTTGTGAATAGAAGACAGTCTGGAGTAAAAACAAAACAATTAAATTGGATATTGAAAGATAAGCAGTAGATGAAGAGTCTAGGAATGCAAGCTGCAAGGATCCAGAACCCAAGCAGGAAACCTGGGGTCGAAGCAGAAATTCAAGGAAAAAAAAAAAATGGGAAACAGACTGTGGTCATCTCCTATTCTGTATACTGTAAGCCAAGGCAAAGAGCTTGTCTCAAAACCCAGGATGACTTCAACTGGAAATGAAGGGGAAGGTGAAGGGAGCAGGAGATGGAACAATTGGGGCATTAGAACTCTACATTATCGGTAATGAACTAATTATTAGAATTCTAGCTGAAGATCAGTTCTTCAGAATTAGTATTCGAAGAAAATACCCTATTTCAGAAATCCAACTATTTAAATTCAGAGTCAATCTCAGCACGGTCCTATTTGCTGCTGGTGACAGTAATGGACTATATGTGTATATCTGTGAAGCAATGGGCAGAGGTAAGTCTGATTTGGTGATATTTAAACAATAGGTGGTTTTAACTCTAAGAATCTGAAAGGAAGAGAAAAACAGAGTATATGATGTGCTCCAGTGAGACTATATTCACAAAAGATTTAGTAACTGCAAATAAATCTACCAACAAAGTGACAGACAAAAATTAGGGATAAAATGAAATAAGGAAAAGAGGCGACAAGGAATCAAAATGAATGCTCATGTGACTAGTATTTCTGATGATGTTGATAATTTTAAAATAATGGAATTCACTATGTCAGTCACTTTAAATATATTATCTCACTTAATTTCTATAACCTTACAAAGTAGGTGCTATCAATACCCCCATTCTACAGATGACAGTAAGGCAAAGAAAGCTCAACTAACATCACATGGCTAGTGAGCAGTTCAACTGTATTCAGATATTTTTTCTATTCTGTAACAAACCCAGAAATTTACAAAGAAATGGCTCATGTCAACGATCAACCAACGGCTCTTAACATCTTATTTCTTTGGGGAAACTGAAAAATACATTCAATCCTACCTTCCCTCAACAGCAACTTCAACAAACAAAAAATTCACCACAACTACTTTCTAGGAAAGCATTTTCTTTGAGTTTTTCTAAGTTTTAAAACAAAGACAACATTAAGAGTTAAAGATCAACAATATCCTATTTATTTAGAAGCCTCTTAAAATAAATGAATTCTCTATTTCGTGCCACTGAATACTAGAGGATCAAAGTAAAGTCTCTGAGATTATTATGTCCAACAAATGAAGGTCGCAATCTCAGAGTTTATGTAGACATCACAAAAACTGTTTCAATAGAAGTGGTTATTTTAGAACTGGCTGTCTGCCCAGAGAATGCCAGAATACATTTTAACCAAGTGGACAGAAAAAGAAGCAGATGGATTTGAACTCTACTTTATATCTACTAAAGTCTAAATAACACCAGAATACAATTTCCTCTCATTACTTTTATATAGAATTAGACTCAGAAAGGTGAGCAAGTAATTAAAAGAAAAATCTTCTATAATTCACTTTTTATCACTCTTACAGTTCACATTCCTATATACTTTCAACTTACAGTTTAATTGAATTTTAGAAATTTTTTAAGAAAAAAGCACTCAAGTATCATTATTGATTTCTTGTTTTGTAAGGCAACATTTGTGAAAATGATATAACATTAAAAAGATATAAAAGGATATATTTAAATGTATGGAAAGAACTAAAAAGGCGTTACTGTGTTTGTGAATAACGTTATTTACAGATCGTATCAGTCATATCTACATATTTAATTCCATAACAGCTTCTCTTGCTTTTTAAATTAAATCTTCAACTTTACAATAACTGATTCTCAAGAGAAAGGTATTATAAATGTGACACATCCTGCTCTTTATTGCAAAGCAGCAGCGCAACATAATAAAGAGCTAACTAATGTGGTCCTGATGATTACTGTACATTTCATTAAAATTTCATCTCTTTGTCCCATTTAAGGACTCACTACATGCTTCTGGCCATATGGAATCTGTTACAAAGACCCTATGATTTCTTCTCAATGAAGATTACTTCACTATTTGCACAGGAACAAAATAACATAAACTAAGAAATAATTTATGCCATGTTTACAGCTGAGTTTTCCAATAATTCTGCTACAATTCAAATCATCAACATATCATCAGGTTAAATTCCATTACAATGAAACAGATATTTAAATTTTTTCACAAAGGAATTTAAAGTCCCAAATAACTATTCATTCAATTAACTGATGGTTTAAAAATAGTAACTAATTTTTAAGCAATAAGGTCTTTAAACTGCTGTTTTTTTTGCAACATACATTTCAACACTACTGAATAAAACAAACCTAGTCCAAACAAAACCATTCATTTGAGGCACGATGCATCACGATAGTGGCCAACTCTCTGGAGAACACTGCAATAGTCACCCCAGAAGAACTATGACATAGCAGGAAACCTGGATCTGCCTCTACTATGAAAACTGGACAAGTCACTTAGCTCCTTTGGGCCTTGGCTCTGATCTGTAGGAAGAGATTGGACTGGATCCAAACCTTTTTTTAAGACAGTGTGCCACCCTGTCGCCAGGCTGGAGTGCAGTGGCACGATCAGAGCTTCCTGCAGCCTCAAACTCATGGGACATTCTCCTACCTCAACCTCCTGAGTACTGAAACTCCAGGCACACACAACCACAACCAACTTTTTCTTTTTCTTTTTTTTTTTTGGAGAGACAGGGTCTCACTATGTTACCTAGACTGGTCTCAAACACTTAGATTCAAGCAATCCTCTTGCCTCAACCTCCAAAGTGCTGAGATTGAAGGTGTGAGCCACCATGCCTAGCCTGCAAACTTTCTAAACAGAATTCTGGCTATAGTAAAACCTCCAGTAAAAACATGGGCAAAAGTAGATGGCTTATTTTATGCTGCTATAACACAGTATCTGAGATTGGATAATTTACGAAGAAAAGAAACATATTTCTTACAGTTCTGGCTGTGAAGCACAAGGTTGTGGGGACTGCATCTGATGAGGGAATTCGTATTACATCATCCTACGGCAGGGGGCAGAAGAGCAAGAGATGGCAAACACCCCTTTATAACCAACCCACTCCCAAATAAAGAGAATAATCCATTCATAGGTGCACATCCCTCATGACCTAATCACATAAGGGATTAAGTTTCTAACACATGAACTTTCGGGGACACATTCAAATCACATCAGTAAACCTATACCGAACTCGCTCTCCCACAGCAGCTCCTAAAACAGTTCTGGAAGTGGCTAAGTCCTCAGGGGAGCACAGTTCGAAAATCTAAAGAGTTTGGAAACACATATACACTTCCCAAGCACCTTCCATTACTAACCCCCAAATTCTTTTTACTTTGAGTAAATTAACATGAAGGCCTCCCCCAACACTGCTCCTCCCAAAAATATCAGAAACCAGATAAAGCAATTACATTTAATAAATATTTACTGAGTATTTACTAGGTGCTAGATCTTGAGGTTTAATTATGAATCAAACAAAGTCTCTTCCCTTCAAAAAGAGCCCACAAGCTGTAGGAGACAGATCCAACCAATCATAATGCAAACAAGCAAAAGTTACTGTGGATTAAGCAAAGAGTGCCACTAAAACACCTAGGAGGAGCCACTTACTCAACCTGGAGGTCAGGAAAAACTTCCTAGAAAAAATTACATTTATGCTAACAAAGCAAATATACATGGCTTGAATATAAAATGACATTTTAACCTGAGTAAATTCACTCATGTTTCTAACCTAACCACTCCCCTCATCAAGCTTCTTCACTATTTATCCATATGTTCTCTATCCCCTTTACTCACTACATCTTTTTCTTAAAAAGAAAGAAAGAAAGAAAGAAAGAAAGAAAGAAAGAAAGAAAGAAAGAAAGAAAGAAAGAAAAAAGAAATGGAATCTCTTTCTAACAAGTTCTCAGGTAATGGGGGGGGAAAAAGAAACACGATCTTGTATAACTGACAATGGCTATGTCCATGTGAATACCTCATATGAGAATAACCTTTCAAGTGTTAAAACAAAATGGAGTCACTCATGCTAAATGCCATGTAATCAAACTGCAACTGTAAGAAAGCAGATAGACCCCAAAACAGACCAGTTTTTCCTAAAAACAGGAGGTTCTAGCCTACCTGAGTCAGATAAGAACGTCCCTTGTGCTTTAACCCTTACAAAAAAAGTAAACTGAAGTAATCTGTTGTTAACTAATCAGCTTCTTTTCCTCATTGTTCTGTTTCCTCATTCCCACCTCAAAAATCCCAATGGTCTGCATTGCCCAGTGGAACCTCTGATTCTATTTTGTAGAATGGAGGCTGCCCCAATTCATGAATTGAGAATAAAAGTCAATTATATACCTAACTAAATGAGTTTTAATTTTGTCTTTTGACACAAGAGTGCGTAAAAGTGGATATGGAAATATCCATGTGAGTGTGAATTAATACAAGAGGGTTAAGGATTTGTAAGCTTACATGGCTATTTATATAAACTCCATCCATGGATTTCATATTGAGGAAAAAGGCATAACCTTTCAGGCCCAAAGGCATTTAAATTTTTTAATGTTATCACATGTCTTCAACTTAACCTAGAAATTATTTAATCAATGCTTTGAAAAGAATTGAGTAAGTACTAGACAGTAATTGTTAAGACTATTTCAGAAACAATAAAATTCATATATCTCCAAATAAACCTATTCAGAAAATAATATAGTAAGATCACTCCATTATCTTGATCATCAATTTGTATATACAATTCCTCGTAAGTTACACTGTTATGCCAAGTCACATTTTCTATTTTTCTCTTTTACTACACCTTAACATTTTAATTGGTAAAAATTCAAGTTGAACTGGTCGTTAAAATCTTATTAAACCAAGACTTTTAAAAATAATAGACAGACAAGGTCTAGTTATATTGTCTAGGCTAGACTGCAACTTTAAGATAAAGTTCGAACTCCTAGACTCAAGTGATCCTCTCACCTCAGTGTTAAGAGTAGCTGAGACTACAACTCAAGCCATCATGCCGAGTTTAAATCAAGAATTTTTAATGCAAAACACAGTATTTCAGAATATTTTATGGCTTGAGACAATGGGAAGACTGAAGTTTACTTCTGCTTAAACTATTTCTCAAATAGTTACAAAATACAAACAAAACTGCCTAATATATTTGTGAAACAAAACAAAATAAAGGATTAAGTATGACAGAAGATATCAGAAGCAGGTATTTACAAATCAATAAGCTAACTGCACTATCATCCTTATTAATTAAAAAAGCCCTATCAAGTCTACAACATTAAATGTATCTATTTATATAATAAAAATTCATGAATAATTGCATTGTTTATAAGGTGAAGAATGTCTAAGTGTACTGAAAAGGGTATTTACAAAAATTCATAGTAAAGTCCTTCTAAACAGAGAAGTGTGCATATCACACATAACTGCTTAGCGGTGAATTAAGCTGAAATTGCATTTTTGAACTTTTTATAAAGAAGACTATTTCTTAATATACACCAATCTCCCAATAATACCTTCAAATTGCTAAGCCTATACTAAAGAAATCAAATTCACAATAATGGTATATTTCAATGCCATAATATCAAAAGAATAAGGTAATAACTTTCTTCATTCACTGAAGGCAGCACCAGACTAAAGAAGTAAAACTGAAAATGTTCTTAGGAGAAAAAGAGAAATATTTTAAGTTTAATGGTAAGAAACGGCCTATGTAAAATTCATCTGAGTATTTATCAGAAATTTTTACACACTTAAAAAGAAACAGGTCCATTCACAAGTTCATGAGCTATGACTGGGTTCAGTGCTTGCTGCTCTTTGAGCACAGCATTTGATCATACCCAGTTCATTCTTTTCCCATCAGCACTATGCACCAAGACACATGAAAGTGTGTATCAAATAAAAAAACTGAATAGTTTCTTACCACAAAGCTTCACTTTTGCTATTTCAGAGACAGATGTAAAAATGTACTTAAACAATCTCAAGTTATTCATTCATGAGATGACCCCACCTATCAACAATTCAACTTCCTCAACCAAAATCCTGTAAGTATGAAAGAAAAAAGCCAACAAAAAAGCCTCCAAAGAGGCTTAGGAACATAATAATAAAATACAAAAAAGAAACACATTTTGTTTATTTAACTGAAACAGAGGCTGCTGCAGCTGCAGGAGCCTTTTCTGACTGATGTGACATGAGTTGCTACATTTAAAAATGGACGCTTTAAACAGATGGCTATTCAGTTAAAGGCTTCAGGCATTATCTCCCACACTTGGTCACAGTTGCCAAGGAAGAGGGCACTAGTTTTCCACTATAGCTTCAGTACAATTACACACAGGACCACAGATTTACCACTGACAATAACACATGCAACATCACAGATTGGTGATGTAACTGCTAACCGATGTCACATTGTCTTTTAAGAGTATTGCTAGTTACAAAGAAAGCACCAAGAAACAAACTTTAAAGCCTAGGTATAGAATTAATTTTAGCCTGAAACATACGCTATAGCTAATATAAAATTCAAGAACCATCTATACTAATAAATATTTCAGGTTATATTTACTTTCAGTCATTTGTTCATGTCAGAAGTTTTCACTATCACAGCAATGATGAGCAAAAAGTGTAGCTGAGTATAAACCAATTAAAGATCACCTTGTACTCAGGCAAGTTTTTTCAATCAGTCTTCCAAAAGCATATCTGCAATACATGGTTAAGAATATTACAGCCTTGATGTACCTGCTTTTGGATTATAAGTCAATGTTAATCATCCAAAGAAGTACAGCAATCTTTAGCACTAGTGCTGCATGCAGTAAAACTTTGGAAGAACTGACATTCAAACTCCTGACACAAAAACACGATAGAATCTGTCTCCCAAGAAAAGATTTGGGCCCCACTGAGAGTCTGTATAAGACTGAGAACGGGCTTAAGGCAATAAACAAGGCACCATCCTTTTTTTTTATATTTTTTTGACTACTAGACAAGCTTTCTGACTAGAATGCGTATGTCCACTTTTGGCATGCACTTCTGCTACCTTGCACATTGCGGACTGACAGTTTCACCATTCCTGTCTCATTTCCTAACCATTCACCTTCCTTAGGCTCCCACCTTCAACTCCTGCTTAAAATACATAACATGGATTCTCCTTGTTTTTTTGAGATTAAAGACTCAAATCCTTATCAAGGACTGAAAACCCTTTTGTGGCTAGACTATGCCTATTCTATCCCTTATCTACCCTCAGATGGGCCTCATCTGATCCCATGCTATCAGGTATTCCCTCCACTAGAATGACACTGTCTTTCATTCCTGGAATACAGCATGCCTCCTGACACCAATGCCTGCTGTCCTTTCGGCCATAAAATATTGTTGCTCCTCTCTTCCTCTACTTTAAGTATATTCTACTTTCAGGTCTCAGTTCAAATGCCCGTTTCTCAGTAAACCACTCTTCAGGTCAAGTGCAGTGGCCAGTGCCTGTAATCCCAACACCTTGAGAGGCCCAGGCAGGAGGATGACTTGAGCCCAGGAGGTGGAGACCAGCCCAGGCAACACAGCAAAACCTCACTGTGATGGCTAATACTAAGTGTCAACTTGATTGGATTGAGGGATACAAAGTATCCATCCTGGATGCGCCTGAGATTAACATTTGAGTCAATGGTTTGGGGAAGGCAGATCCACCCCTAAACTGGTGGGCACAATCTAATCAGCTTCCAGCAAATATAAATCAGGCAGAAAAACATGAAAAGGAGAGACAGGTCTAGCCTCGAAGCCTACACCTTTCTCCAGTGCCGATGCTTCCTGCCCTTAAACATCTAACTCCAAGTTCTTCAGTTTTGCAACTCAAAGACTGGCTCTCCATGTGCCTCGGCTTGCAGAGAACCTATTGTGGGACCTTGTGATTGTATAAGTTAACACTTAATAAACTCCCCTTTATATATAAGTAATAGGATATGTATCCTACTAGTTCTGTCCCTCTAAAAGAATCCTAATACACCCGTCTACTAAAAATACAAAAATTAGCAAGGCATGGCCCGTGTAGTCCCAGCTACTCGGAAGGCTAAGGCATAAGAATCACCTGAGTCTGGGAGGCAGAGGCTGCAGCAAGCCAAGATCGCAATGCTGCATTCCAGCCTGGGCAACAGAGTGAGACTCTGTCTCAAATAAATAAATAAATACACAAACAAACAAACCACTTTTCTGGCCTCTCATTAAGTCAAATCGCCATATTATCTATACAGCACCATACTGCTCATAACTGTACTTGTCTTCGTTGCAATTGTATTTATTTTTTAATACCTGCCCCCTCCCCCCGACCCTGCCAATAACCTAAATCCAAAGACTGCACAGACCAAGTTTGTTTTTACTCTCCAGTACTTACTACAGTGGCTGGCACAAACTCAGCATTTAATAAGTATTTGTCAAATGCATGAGTAAAGGGAGGGATTGAAAAAATTAATATGTATTATTCAATAGAAAAACTTAGTATCATATTTTTCAGTCACAGTCCTACCATTCTTTATTTTACTGAGATTAAAAATTTGTGAAAAGAACTCTTTAGGGATCAAATTTTTCATCCTTTGACTTCAAGCATGAAGATAAAATTCACCATACATGACCCCATGAATTTATACCGCAAAACTGGGTGTTCAAAACTTAAATCTTTAAAAACCAGACTGTGCTTTAAAGAGACAAAAGAATGGTTTGTAAAGATAAAGAGATAGAAAAATGGATTAAAAAGAAATCTCAGCCAGAGAAGAAACTCTTTCAAAGAGCATAAATGTTTTATAGAGAAGAATATATTTTATTGTTACAATAAAAAGATACTAGGGTATGGAATTGTTGGCAAGATTAATATTATGTTTACAACTGAAAAGGATCTCTCAAATACAAGCAGTTTAAACAACTGTTTGATCAAAAAATATGGGGGCACAAAAGATCTGATGCCAGCCTATTAAGTATACAATGCTCTATTTTAAAAAATGTAACAATGGACAGGCCAGTAGATACTGTGTAACATTCATTTTTCCTCTTTATAGAGTTATGTCGACTTACAGATTTGGAGGCTTAACATTTCCCCACGATATTTATACTTTAAAAATATCTTGTTCTTTCCAGTAAGGGCCATCACTTAGCAGTATTTATGTGGAGATCACTTTGAGGTGTCAAAAAAATCAATTCATCATAATCTGTGTACTATACTCCATTAGGACACAAGTGCTATGGAGAGACCTAACTACAATTCTCAAATGGTAGCCATTTAAGCTTAGCTACCCTGAGAAGACTGTTACTGCCATGTAGACACTCCAACGTAGTCTTTCTTCACCTAAATTTTTATTTTCTTGACTTTTTCATTATTGCTTAATTGCTATCATTTCCTTTTGACATGTATTGATCATGCTAATAGCTATAACACTGCCTTTTGTGCCTAGAATTGATGGACTATATTTAATACAAATCTATATGAATCGACAAACAAGTTTATTTAATGATGTTTATTCAAAGGAATGACATTTTCTAGATAGCACTTTTCACCACATTTGAAATATTCAAGATAAAATGCTAGCTTTAAAAAGACAAACATAAAAATCATTTTAACACTTTATAGTGATTTGCCACATGCAATTTTCCTAAACACATTATTTTCATAGATAAGCTAAGCCATGTGCCAATCCTAACACC
This sequence comes from Cacajao melanocephalus, assembly GCA_963573385.1. Lineage (NCBI taxonomy): Eukaryota > Metazoa > Chordata > Mammalia > Primates > Pitheciidae > Cacajao > Cacajao melanocephalus. The sequence goes on from CAUYLG010020829.1 coordinate 95,319, forward strand.
ACTGCCTACTGAACCAATCTAATCCTGTGTACTATAGACTACCAGAAGTATAAAACAAAGACTCATGTAAATGTACCTTTCAAGGTTCAAAAAGAAGAAATTTTTATTTATAAACAAACACTGTTTGTTACAAAGACTTAACTAAATAATGAGAACAAACAAATAAGATCATTAAATAGAAGTAACATGCCTTTTATTTAACTCCACGAATAGTGTCTTGTGCTTAATAAACATTTTTCTGACCAAAAAAAAAAGGTAAAACCTTGGTGATGAGAAGCAATTAACTGGTGAACATAAAAGACACTAGATGATAGAGAGACAGATATCACAGACATTTCCTACTGCAAAGCAGAGACACATTAACAGGTCTTCTTATAACCTGAGTAAAAGCTTCCAGAGACATAGCTGACTCCGCTGATCCTATGTTCACTAAGCAACTTTTTGACTTCTAGCTTAGTTTCTCTGGTACCAAGACACCATGAAAAAGAGGTATTAGAAAGTAATGAGTATTCTAATCAATGAAATAATATAACCACCCCACTGTCAATTAACAAGCATTGTGGATACAAATCAGCTTCTTTCTGAGTATGATAACTGGTTCAGGTCCCTAGAGCTGGATCAAACCAGGGCAACTACGAAGTTGGAGATCCTAGCCTAAAGAAGTGTTCTCAAACTCTTTGGTTTTAGGATACCTTTATAACTCTTCAAAATTATAGAAGACTTCAAAAAGGTTTTGTTCACATAGGTTTACTTACCAATATTTGTTATATTGGAAATTAACTAATTAAACCAATAAAAATTTAATATCTACTTATTAATTCATTTAAACACAGTAATAAGCCCATTACACAGCAACATCAATAACATCTTGAGGAAAGCAAAGCACCAGGTCTACTGCAGAAGTGTGAAGGACGCCAGAAATTCTGTTTCAAGACAGCTCTGAGCCCACGCAGTAGACACTATGAGCAAAGCTCACCCTCTCAAGTCAAAAAAAAATTACAGACGGGAAGTTACTGAGACTAAATGACGGCAGACGTGCCCAAGGAATACTGTAAGGATTTGGTCCATTTAGGAATTTTGAGATGTATGTGTGGAGATGGCAACTAGTAGACAACACAATAGTACTGGAACAGTGGTAATACAGGCAAACAGTATCATCATATTAGAAGCCTAAGAATGAGGAAAAATAGTGGCTGCTCAGCAGAAAAATCCATGTTCCCTCTCCAAGTGATCTGTTTTACTATGAGGCAAAATTCAGGTCATGTATATTTTCATATTAATTTTTTTGTTAAATAAACTTCTGTAATCATCAAATAAACCATTTTTGGAAATATAACTAAATATAATATAATATATAAATTTAGTGAGAAGAGGTAAACTGATTTTCATTTTCGCAAATTTCTTTTACATCTGCCTTAGCGGAAGACAATCATGTTGTCATATCTACTTTTATATCCAATATATTACAATATATTGTTTTGGTTGAAGTATACAAAGAAAATCTGACATCACACAAGTATGTAGTTGGAGAAGGGAGGTACACATTAATAACCTTTTCAGTTAATTGCAGATATCCTTCTCTAACACTATACCAAAACTAAATAAATGGTCTTTGCTAAAAGGTTAGTTGAAGTACAGAATCTAAAACTCCTATCAAGCCAGATGTGTTGGCCCATGCTTGCAATTCTAGTGCTTTAGGAAGCCAAGGCAGGAGGGTCACTTAAGGCCAGAAGTTCAAGACTAGCCTGGGCAACATAAGGTGATTCCATCTCTACAAAAATCTTTTTTTAAAAAAATTACCAGGGGATGTGGCACACACCCGTGCTCCCAGCTACTTGGGAGGCTAAGGTAGAAGAACTGCTTGAGCCCAGGAGTTCAAAGCTTCAGTGAGCTACGATCGCACCACTATACTCCTGCTTGGGCAGCACAGTGAGACCCCACCTCATAAAGAAACAAAAAATCGTTATCAGTGAACTTTTCATATTCTGTTACATTAAAACCCAGTCTATCATACACTTTGATTATCAAGCATCAGTCATTTGGAAAATACTGGTTCACTGAATTATACACAGCTTCTATATGTTGACACATTTTACCAAACACTATCAAAAAAATCAAAATTGTTAATACCACCAATAATCTCAGCAGAAATATCTTTAAGTATTGAGAAGTTATCAGCCCACAGTGGCCAATACAAGTTTCCCAAAACTCTCATTTTTGCATGAAATCACAAATTTTATATAAGCAACAAATACTGTCAGTTTTCCTTGACAAACCTACTGTTCATTTTGGAGAAAATACCTACCAAATGCCTAAATCTGATTAATCATAGTTTATCAGTCATTCTCTCAAGTATAAATGATGCTCCATGTTGAAAAGTAGCTGGTCAACCCAAACTTCAAATAATTGCATGAAAGCGTTCCCTTGATACAAGGGAAGTGCATCACGTACACATGCCATTTTCTCTCATAGAATATTTAAAAGACATGTATTAAAGGGTCAATTTTTATATTTTTTTTGGGGGGTTGGGGGAGTCTCACTCTGTCATCCAAGCTAGGATACAGTGGTACAATCTCAACTCACTGCAACCTCCGCCTCCCATGTTCAAGCAATTCTTGTGTCTCAGCCTCCTGAGCAGATGGGATTACAGGTACCTGCCACCATGCCTGGCTAATTTTGTATTTTTATTACAGATGTATTTTTATTACGTGTTAGCCAGGATGGTCTCAAACTCCTGACTTCAATTTATCCACCCACCTCTGCCTCCCAGAGTGCTGGGACTATAGGCATGAGCCACCACACCCAGCCAATTTTTACTCTTTCAATAAAGACATTCTTAAGGAACATCTAAGGTTTTGTTTTCTGAAGAATATAACTACCAGTGTTGTTTGGTATTACTGCCTTGGTTCGTGCTATAAGGCACCACCAGCAGTTTTATCCCAAATTACTTTTGCTTCATCAGTACAAATGTCAACCAAGTAGAAAAAGGCAAATAATATCTTTATATTATATAAAAAGTTTTTTTGACTTGTGGGATCTCGTGAAAGAATCTAAAAGATCTATCCCGCAACCCCACACCGTTGGTAGTTGCAAACCATACTTTGAAAACTGCTGGCCTAATGTTTGTCAAGGGGGTATCAAGCAAACAGAAATCAGCTCACTGGAAAGCCATGCCTGGAGCAGCCACATGGCTTTTTGATCACAGAGATTTCTTTCAGCTGCAAAGATAGGGGCGCCCTACCTGGGGAGACAATGGATTTAAAGAGACAGTAATCTTTAAACAGAGTTAAATACTTTGCCTATAACTTACATCTTCTTCTTATGGAATAACACAAAATAAGTTTCTGCCTACAGTGGAAACTATTTTATAGGTCTCCAAAAATCCAACACTTTCTTTCCTCTCTAGGCTAATTTCTGATTTGTTCCCCACTTACAGAACCCTGAACCCTCTGATTTAGCCCCACCCCAACCACTTCCCTCTTGTAATGGCTCCAGTTTTTTAAGTCCTTCTTAAAACAAAGCTTTCTAAAACGAGCATACCACTCCAGGTATCTCTGGCGAAGATAAAGAGAACTGAAACTACTAATTATCCTGATCTGGGCACAATCCTTCTATAAGACAGCCTCGATATCATGTTAGCTTTACTAGTCACATACAAAATGTCCAGCTCTTTTCCGCTCACAGTACTGGCAAGCCCTATTTCCCGCTTCGAAATCTGCCAATCCGTTTTTTTTAAAACATCAATGCAGGGCTTCACATCTATTCCTATTAAATTTTGCCCAGCTTCTGACATACACAGACTAATGATAATCTTTTGGAAACTTGGGTCTACCATAAATACTCAATGTCCCTCTCAGCTTTATTTTTTTTTAAATCAACTTTATGAAGGTTTTATAAATGTGACTTCTTTCTCATTGTCTAAGACTGTTGTTGTTATTGTTTCTAATCAGCAAGTGTTGAATAAGACAAAACCACAGGTAGAGCCCAGTGACCTAAAACTGCAGCTCATCATTTTGGTTCAAACAACTCAAATAAGTTAAAATTCTACATAACTGCTTACTTCTAGTTAATGACTTAAAAAAGAACCCAAGAGTTCTTTTGTAAAACGAAAGAATCACGTTTCCAGATTTAAAAAATTCAGTCAGGTAAGAACACTAGCTTATGATTCACCCCCAGCCAGCTACACTGAGAAAGGCCATATCAGACTGCCATTGCATTATTCCAGGTAGCCTGCAATGTCACTGCCACGGAGATTTTTTTGACCATACATCCCAGACTATCTGAAAGGACTACCTCTTCTAAGTTTCACTCTCTAGAAATGAGAAACTTCCTATTTTCTGTAAATGGTCACAGAAAATGCAAGTACATTTTATGTAATTTAAGTCTCTTTCTATTCCACATTACTTACTTCATCAGGAATGCTAAAAGCATCTACCTCCAGGCAACACAGCATAGTGGAAAGCGTTGAAGGCAAAAAGTCCTAGAGTTCCAGCTTCACCACTTAAAAATGAGTGACCTTATGCTTTCACTTTGCATCTGCGTGATTTTGAATCTGTCATCTGTTGGAATCTCAGAATACTCAGAAAATTGCATGTATCAGAGCATTACTGTGAAGAATAACCGAGATTATGTCTATGAAAATAGCCTCATAACCTGTCTGATACAACTAAAATCTTCAATACACAGTAGTTCCCATCCTTCCTGCCACAGTGTCTTGCAAGGAGTAAATACTCCAACATTGTAGCATCATGCTCCCTTCCAAGCCATTTAAGACAAAAAACAAGTGCTATTCTGTGTTCTACAACAGACAAAAACTGTCACTCCCAGTCCAGGAGCTAAGAAGTGTCACAGAAGATATTACATACTGTGAAATAACTGAGATCAGAAAATACACCTTGCTCATTTTTGGATACAAGTGCATGGCACACTACAAGAACTCAGGGAAAAAAAAAAAAGTCTGCCCAATTGGTGATTCTAGATTATCAACCTAAAAAAACTATCACTCACGGGAAAAAAAGATATAAAGTATAGGCTCACGAATAAAATATTTTCAAGAAAAAACTCTCATGTTTTAAAAATGACATTAAGACTTTAAAATAAAAGCTTCAATGGCTAAATATAACTTGACCAGGTATGGCACTGCAGGTTTTCTTCAAATGGAACTATCACATGTATGAATAAAACCACCACAGGCAGAGACAAACTCAAGAAATTATGTCCCAGTGATCCAGAGACAAAAGTAAGGACATAGATATGACTTACTATATTTTAGTAAGGCATAGGACTGTCTTATTTTAAGATGGTAGTATATAAATCAATAAAACAAGCACTTTAAATATAGTATAATAAAAATGTGTTATAATGAAAAATAATTATACATTTTTGCTTTACAGTTCTATTACGCTTGTTTCCTTCTTTCAACAGTGGTAAAAACATTTCAATCTGAGATGTTTAACATACCGCAATTCCTTTCCTCAACTGCCTTATAGAGCATGTATTTGCTGGGTAACAAAACAAAGAAATATGAGATGCAGTAAAACTGATGATATTTTCTAAAACTTTGTGCAACAACTGACAAAATATCAACCATTGGACCAATTTTGTTTTCATTTGCACCTTACCAAATTAATAAAATTCACTTTCACACTATACTATCACATAAGTTGCTTTAATTTACAAGGAATCAGGAGGACAAAGGACTATCCATATAGAAGATCGACTGGGTAAATATTCTCATGTTACACCATAAAAGGGAAACAGAAGAATGAAAAAGCCAATATAACTAAGTGCAAATATGTATATTAAATGTGAGCTTCGAGAGGCCAAGGCAAGAGGACTGCTTGAGGCCAGGAATTTGAGACCAGCTTGGGCAACATAACGAGACCACCCCGCCCCCGCCACCAATCTCCACAAAAAATTAAAAATTAGCCCAGGGTGGTAGCACTGTGGTCCCAGCTACCTGGGAGGCTGAGGCAGAAGTATTGCTTGAATCCAGGAGTCCAAGGCTGCAATGAGTTATGATCATGCCACGGCACTCCAGCCTGAGTTACAAAGCAAGACCTTGTGTGTCTATTTTCATTTTAATCAATGAAAATAAAAACTCAAAACCTTAACCACAAATTTTCAGGCAAAAGTTAACATAAGTACTACACATTTTAAAAGGCAGTAACCTACAGAGATGAAGGTTTCTTAGTGACTAAGCAGAGAAAGTACCAGTCACAACTGTTGAAATTAGAAGCCATCACATAATATAAGACGTAAGGCTTCTTTTAGATAGGTAAGATGAAGAAATTAAAAGAAATTCACTTTAATTGACCAATGGTAAATGATAATTCTAAGATATAAAAACTCCTGGAAAGAGTAATAGGTAGAGAGACATTGGTTCATTTAAATGATTAAAACTATCCTTTTTCTATGTTAAAGTTAGAGCCACATCTAAAGAGAACTAGATACAATATTTACAAACTCATTTTGTTGCTGTTGTTTTTTGAGACGGAGTTTCGCTCTTGTTGCCCAGGCTGGAGTACAATGACACAATCTCAGCTCACCACAACATCCACCTCTCGGATTCAAGCGATTCTCCTGCCTCAGTAGGTGGGATTACAGGCATGGGCCACCATGTCCGGCTAATTGTGTATTTTTAGAAGAGACAGGGTTTCTCCATGTTGGTCAGGCTGGTCTCGAACTCCTGACCTTGACTGATCAGCCCGCCTCAGGTCTCCCAAAGTGCTGAGATTACAGGCCTGAGCCACAGTGCCTGCCCCCTCCCCCACCTTTTTTTTTTTTTAACTGGGAAAAACAAAAACAGTTTGGCTAAAAGAACCTAAGGTCAAAGCATATGTGACTATTCAATTTTGCTAACGGATAGGTCCCACCATGACTAAGTTTCTCCAATCCAGATTTTGGTTAAAATACTGACGCCTATGGGATAACTCTATGGGATAGTTGTTACTAGCTGCTAACACCTATCTGAACAGATTACAAATTTAGCTTCTAGAGTTTTCTAAGTGAATGTTGGTCTATCACATAAAATAAAATCCAAGTGTAAACACTTGTATGTATGAAAACACAGCCAAGCACAATGGTTCACGCCTGTTATCCCAACATTTTGGCAGGCCACCACAGCAATCACTTAAGCCCAGGAGTTGGAGACCAGCGTGGGCAACATAGCACAGTGGGACCTCATCTCTACAGAAAACTAAAAATTAGACAGGAGCAGTGATGCAAGCCTGCAGTTTCAGAAGGCTGAGACAGGAGGATCACTTGAGCCCAGGAGTTCGAGAATGCAGGAAGCCATGATCACGCCACTGCACTCCAGCCTGAGCAACAGAGTGAGATCTTATCTCCAAAAAAAAAAAAAGAAAGAAAATACATAAATATATTCATATAGAAAGATGTTAGCTACGGCCTCTGCCAGAAAATAATAAAGAGTATTAAGACTCCATAGACTTTATATACTTGACCCCCAAGACCACCAGCACCTTCCCACCAAAAGTGTTAACATTTATCTCAAGCAAGATTTGAGTTATGATTAAATTCCATTTGAAATAACTTCAATACACAATAACAAATATTTCCTGAGTCCCCACTATGTGAAGTTTTTTATAAAGGTATAATCACTCCACGGGGGAAACACACCCACAGTGGCTCACATCTGTAACCCCAGAATTTTCGGAAGCCAAGGCAAAAGGATCACTTAAGCTCAAGAGTTTGAGACCAGCCTGGGCAACATATTAACAACTCATCTCTACTAAAAATCAAAAAAATTAGTCAGGCATGGTGGTGCACACCTGTAGTCCCAGCTACTTGGGAGGCTGAGGCTAGAGGAACACTTGAGCCCAGAAAACAGAGACTGCAGTGAGCTGTGATCATGCCACTGCACTCTAGCCTGGGTGACAGAGGCAAGACTCTGTCTCCAAAAAACAAATACTCTAGGAAGGCATTTCAAAGTCAAACAGTGGTGTCAGATAATGGCGACATTCAGGTAGGATCAGTGAATAACCTTTTTTCAAAAGGTTACAAGAGAAGAGAAGAAAGAAAAAAAGAGAAGGGAGGAGAACCAAAGAGATAAGGGCAAAGTCTTATATACAATCCTACACGGATGGATATGGCCATTCTCCATGGGAAAATGCCTCATTAGATAATTAGTAGTTGTCTGCCCAAATACAACTGCTATATTCTGAGCCTCTGAACATGTCTATTAAAAGGAGTATGAGTAACTACCTGAAAGGACGATAAAAGATTCCAATGACATACAAATAACAGTGGTAAGATGCTGGTCACATCTCATAAATGTGAATTTCCTTTATTCATCTCTACAATTCAAGTGACTTACTTTGTGGCTTTCTGCATTTCAAATTGTTGCAATTAATTTATTTCACTTTAATCACTGTGGTTACACGGCACTGTCTTGGTACTGCTGGCATCCAATGGCAGGGGCCAGAGATGTTGCTAAACATCCTACAATGCACAGGACAGACAGCTACACAAACAACATCCAGCCTAAATGTCAATTCAGGCTGAGCATTCCTAACACAAAAATCTGAAATCCAAAGTGCTCCAAAACCTAAAACTTTTTGAGTGCCAACATGATGCCACAAGCAAAAAAGTCTACATTTGACCTCTTGCAACAGGCTGCAGTAAAAATGCAGTCAAAACTGTTTCATGCATACAATTATTTAAAATGTTGCATAAAATTAACTTCAGGTTGTATGTATAAGGTGTATATGAAAAATAAATTTCATGTTTAGACTTGAGTTCCATCCCCAAGATAGCTCTCATTATGTATATGCAAATATTTCAAAACCTAAAAAAATCCAAAGACCTAAACACTTCTAGTCCCAAGCATTTTAAGTAAGGGACACTTAACTTAAGATACCAACATGAAGAAACTCTGGCAGAGATAAGTATTTACGCTCTTACCTACAGTAAGTCCCTCCGGATCTACACGAGATCCCTCCCCCTCTCAACTACTAAAGGACACAGGTACCGCAATTCTAACTGCTCACTACTCCATCCACCTGTCTACAAAACAAGGCAGAATCTTGAATAAGTGGTTTCAATAGATTTTTATTTAAAGTGATATACATTCTAAGGTATCTAAAGGGCTAATCAAAGTTTTAATAGTTCTTCCTTACTATATAATTACATTGTTTATATGTGAAATAAATTTCTGAGGAACCTGAAAATGAGTTATTTCTTAAACAGAAAACAGTCACCTCAAAATTTAACCTGTACACACCACATACAAATCATCTTTAAAAAAAAAAGTCATCAATCCAAGTTTTAAAAAGAAACTATTACCATTCGAGCATTTAATCTTCTGTTCAAGAACCCATAGGACACTGCTAAACCTAAATTTCCTTTGCATATCAGCCAACTGCAATCTGGTAATGGCAAGTTACACAACAGGAATACACAACACTCTTTACTATCATCTCAATCATTTCTTTAAAGTGGGAGAAACCTTAAGGTTATATTTCTTCAGATTATGATACGATTTTGTTTAAAATTGGAGCAGTACAAGAATCTCACAACAAAATTTTCTTTTGATTGCTTGCTTCAACATACTCCAACTTCCAATGCTGAGACCTAAAACTATATTGCAAACTGCTGTTTCCATAGTGAGGTCTGTTAGACTCCACAGGTCCAACCACCTTTCACTATTCTCCACCTGCCTTGTGCCTTCTCCGTCTTTAAATTCTATTGCCAGTCATTATAATCACTCCTGTGCACATGCCCCTACCTCTCTTGGCCCTCTCTCATTTAAATCCAACTCACAATCTCATCTATGCCTGAACCTGTGCTGCTGAATATGGTTAGAAAAAACCCAAACCCATTCAAACTGGTCTTTCTTTAATTAATAACCACAACTCAAGTGGGCTCTTGCCATTGTGCTGAAATAAAAACACACTTCCCTAAGCCCTTCACTTAGCCACTCTCCTCCATGACTAACTGTTTTCTTAGGCATTCTCCACAAACCTCTGATACTTCTTTCCCTATCTTTCCTCTCAACTGATGACCTTCCTTCCTTTTTCAAGGACAGAAACCACTGAAAGAAAAATTCCACATTCCGCATCTACCACCTATCAGCCTCTGTACTCCACACTCTGGCTTTTCTCATGTACTAGAGAAGAGATATCCTTGCTGTTTTGCCAATCCCCTACTTCTGTACTTTTTCCCATTTCCCACAGCTTACTGAAGACCATTGTTCCAGCAATTCTACTCTCTCTCTCTCTGACATGTCAATTTCTCACTCTCTACTATATCAATCCCAACACAAAACAAGTGAAAAAGTAGAAAATGTGATAAACTTGGAGACCCAAAAAACACAATTTGGAAACTAATGGACTCTAACATATATCACGTTTATTCTCCCCACCCCAAACTCCTAGCCACAATTCAAGGACACCTCCACCCAACGTCTTCCCTCCCACCTCCCACCTGAAGTTCCTGCATGGCACTTTCAGAGCACTTTGATCACCTGCTAACATGCTGCTCTTTATGTACTACACAAAGGTATGCAATTTATCTCCCCTCTTGAGATTTTAAGCTACTTGAGGTTAAAGATTGTTTTAGTAACCACACAGCAGACAGGCAATGAATGTTAATCAAAGGAAAGAATGAATATATTTTTGCATGTATTTCTTAGAGTTTATAAATTTGAAAAAGAAAATTACCAAAAATTGTTTAGAGAAAAGTTGATTTAAATGTACCAAAGCCAAATTTTACAAGGAGCAGATAGAAATTTGAAAACAACAGGAGTCCAGAACTGACAGCAGTTTATAACAACTCCTTACCTGGGTCTAAAATATTGGGAATCAAATTCACAGCGGTTAAAGCTACTCTGCAGATTATACCTGGGCCAAAACTTGACTTTTACACAAATCATGCTGTGGCCAAATAAATAATACAGTTTTCAATTGGAACATCACCTATGAATAACTTCTTCAGTTCAGTGATACTCAAATACCAAACTTATCAGCTATACTTTAAAGTATACAAATTTATAATATCAATCCGTAAAAATGAGTACAGGTATGAAAATAGTATTATAAAACATATCAAAGTAAAATGACTAGTATTACCAAGAATGACATCTGATTTTAAAATATCAAACTTCAAATTTCTGAATATCTCTTTATAAAATCCTAAACTGACAATTCTTAGCAACTATAAACAACCATGTATTTTGTACTGAGACCTTTAAACCAACTTTGCATCACAAGCAAAACGCTCTTTAAAGTGAAATACCATTTTTCGAAGACGAATATTTCAATATGCTCCCAATATGTTTATTTTTTAAATTTTACAGAATTCAGTAAAATTAGGTGGCACTGCATTTTTGGAGGCAAAGGAGAAAAAATCAGATTATTTCCCTAAGTGAGTCATATATTCTTGCATAGAAAAAATGGTGTGTGTGGATGTGTGTGGGTGTGTGTGTGTGTGTGTGTGTATGAGTGTGTGTAAAATTAGATAAAGAAATACATGTGTGTATATTTAGTGGCTTCCTTGACAAATAGATGACTGTCTTTGAGATAACTGGGTTACGATGAAACTCTGAGGTTTGTAACATTACACTTACTGGAAGCCAGCAAAGCTCAAAATACAGTTTACAAACCACCATGCCAACTCCCCTTAAGCCTCATTTAAGAAGGATTACCACTTACAATCTAACTTCACTGTGCCACTGTTTTAGTGGTGAATCCAACGAACTGATTAAACAAAAATGGGGTTTCAACAAATGTACTATTCATTAGCTGCAGAGAACACATTGAAGAAGGTTACTTCAAAAAAGGCAGAGCCCCTCTGGTAAATTTACCACAATCTTTTGTTAAACCTTAAACTTTCAGGATAATTACAATCAGTCTGCAGTAAATTCAGTGGACGATATTTTATTGCAATATTAAATAAAGAAAACAGAAGTAAACTAGCAGTTACAGAACATATATAGTATGCAAAATAAAGTTTTTTAAAGTACATACACGGAGACTATACTTTCAGGAAATGTGGAGTTTGTGCAACAATGAAGAGAGGGATGTGTTTAGCTCAGTGGCAACTAGCCAATGTCTCACTCTGAATCAAAACTGTCACTGAAATGAGGCTTTCCAGGAAACAATAAGAATAAAAAAACTTAAGGCTTCAAAGAAACATAGCTTAAGAAAAAATTCTGTGACAAATCCTCAAAATGCCAGCAAAGTAACAATAGATCATTTAACCAGCCTGGAATGTGAACAGTTTCTGGAGATGTCAATTATACCAGACCTCTATCTAAGTTGCAGGTTTGAACTACTTTTCTGATGTCAAATATTCACCCCACTAAAAAAATAAATAAATAAAAATAAAAATCAATAAAAGCCATTATTTTGATTTAAATCACGTATCTAAAAACCATTAACTATTTATTACTTGATCTGGCATTCTTAGTTTTACAAGAGAACTAAAAGTCATTCCTATTGAAGTTTCAATACAGTGTATGCCTTATTTGACAATCATTACCAAATATTTATGACCTATGCTTGTTAGAAATGTATTGTGCATGGTGGTGGAATTTTTCACAAGGATCCAGTGTTTGGATTTCAAAAGATTACATTTAGAAACAGTCACATGTCTCTTGTGTTAATGAATGACAGAAGTTCTAAGAAAATCCAATGTATTTAAAATATTTGTTTCATATAGCAGCAGACAGCAAACCACATAAATTATATCCAAAATGTACACCATGAAATTTTAACAGACAAACATCTTTATTCTTGAAGTGCCTCATTTGATAAAAATTCATAATTGGTAAAAAACAGGATGTATTTAATCAAGGTATGAAAGATTATAAAATCTTTACTCACCCATAAAGTGGTCAGTAGACAGCAATATTATTGGATAACCCAAAGAAACCAACAAAGGAAACCCATTTCTTCTTTGTAAAAATGCATACTAATTAGAATATGAATAATAAGACTCTCGATCACTATAACACAAGTGCATTTTTTTTTTTTTTTTTTTTGAAACAGAGTCTTGCTCTGTCATCCAGACTAGAGACAGGAAACAAATTCATTCTTGAAGTATAATTTCCAACACAAAATTATACAAGACTGTAAAAGATCTTTATAAGACTATAATTGCCTTATGAAAATCAACAGGACTGCTGACCATGACATTAACAACATGCGGAATCCAAAAATCGTCAGCATATTACTCAAAGCCCTCAGTAATCTGGTCTCGTATTACCTTACTGATCTATATTTCCTGTTATTCCTGGTAAGGCATACTTATTACAAAAATATGCTTTTTTTTTTTTTTTTTTTTTGAGACCGAGTCTTACTCTGTCGCCGAGGCTGGACTGCAGTGGCGCAATCTTGGCTCACTGCAACCTCCATCTCCTGGGTTCAAGTGATTCTCCTGCCTCAGCCTCCTGAGTAGCAAGGATTATAGGCAGGTGCCACCATGCCAAGCTAATTTTTTTTAATTTTTAGTAGAGACAGTTTCTCCATGTTGGTCAGGCTGATCTCGAACTCCTGACCTCATGATCCATTCACATCAGTCTCCGAAAGCACTGGGATTATAGGTGTGAGCCACCGTGCCCAGCTCATCATATGTTATTCTTTCTCCATGCTTTTATTCATTCTATTCCCTTCTCCTGAAACAAATACTCTACACCTCTTCATTTCAGCAATTCATCATACACTTCTTTCAAACCTCCTCATTTTGAAATATCACCTCCTCCTTAAAGCCTTCTCATTTTCCTGAAGCAGCAATAATTACTGAATTACCATAGCACACCTATAATTATTTCATAAAACATTTTACACATAACATTTTATTTAGTTGTATATCTTTATGTTTTCTCTCCCCTACTTGACTAAATACCCTCCAAACCAATCACACTTGCTAATGAAAATAATCAACTGATTGAGCCTAAAGGGATTAGACATCAGATTTGCAGAAAGAAGCAAAGTCTTCCTACACACACCACTGGGGGAGGGAGGGTGACAAAACACCTCAAGTTCTATACATGCTTTTTCATTCCTGTTTAAGGACTTTATTACATAGCAAACTGGTTTTATTTTTTTATTCAGGAATAATTTATTTATATTCTTAAAATACCATATTTAACTGTCACAGAAATCCTGAGGCAGGCATGTGATGATACTAAGTCTACCATACAGCCAAGGAAATTAAATTCCAACTGGGTAAGTAACCCATACAACGTCATGACAGTGAGCAAAGTGGAAAAGCTGGTACTAAAGTCCAAGCTTTGTGATACTTGGTTTACTGCTTTTGTTTCACTATACCACCCTGTCTCTGGACAATCAAGGGCAAAAGGTCAAAACCTAAACACAAAACAGAGTAGACACAGACACACTAAAGAGCACAGATCCAATAATAACCTTTATAATCTCCTCTAGTTTTAAAAGTCCATATTTAATGTAGCACTGTTGTTCTTCTCAACAGCAACGTAGAAAATCTGTTCCCAAGTCCACACTTTTCCATTTAAAATTCTTTCTGTAACTAATAAAACCCATCTTTTCTACTTCTCTCCCAAACAAACCTTCAGCTCCAAACAGCTGCTTCCTGCTATGCCGCACACAGCATGTTTATTAATACCCAATGCTTTGTGCTCAGGCAGCCATCACTTTCCTACCCACACTTGCCCCGTTTTTTGTTTTCGCCAAACTGCCTTAATAACTGCAGCTCACAGATCCAGCCTAATACCTATAAAGTCAAATTCTGCATTTTATTACAGTGATAATGTGGTCTTTTTTCTCTATGGAAGTCAATACAAAATAGTGGTTAAGACCAAAGACTATGGAGCCAGAGGCCCTCCTCTCCTACTTACATATTTGTTGGTTTGAAAGATTACTTGACTCCTCCATGTTTCAGTTTCCTGTCAATCAGCAGGAAACCACAGTATAGTCCCTACCTCATAGTAATGATAAAATGAGTTCATACATTAAAAAGTACTTTGAACAAAGCCTGACATGTAAATAATGCTCCTATATCAGTGTCTATTGTTGTCATTTCTTCCAGTATCATGGTATAATAGATCGCCTCAGAACTATAAACTATCCCACAATGATGGACACACTGTTTTATACAGAAGTTATATTTTAGTCATATGCTTTTAAGTCTTTCCCCACAAAAGTTCAATTTATGAGGTTTTCTCTAATATACTTCTTTTCTAATGCACAAGAGTATATCCTAAAATTGTATGTCTATAATATAGAAGCCACAACTACGCTATCATAGGGGATGTATAGAAGTGACTATCTGCTCCATTAAATCTGGAATCTGTACTGATCCAACTGTTCCATTTAATCAAACACCATGCAAACTATTAAGAGCTCCCTCTGACTTTAACAGCCAATTTCCCAGAGAAAGAGCAACTCACCACTAAAAGATCTTAATAATACACAGGCCTGGAGAGCACTGCCTTTTTTCTTTTTCTAAGTTAAAAAGAAAAAAAAAGGCTTTTCTTGTCAACAGAAATCAATGAAAAGCCTCTTGAACACAGCAAGAAGGTAGGGTTGATTTTAGCCACAATGTTAAGTCCCTGCAGAATTTCAGAGTGCCAACAATAGTGTCACTTTTCTCACTCATTCATTGGATTCGTTCATGTTTCTTTCAGGACTACAGTAATCTACGCAACATTACTGGTTCCTCAACAGTATTACATTTTACATAACATAATTCACAAATTATAAAAAAAAAATCACTGTCAGATCACAGCTGCTATTAATCCTGAAGAGAAGTCATAATTAATCCTGAAGAGAAATCATAAACATAAAGGAATAAATTAATTATGTCTAATGAGACCAATTTTACATTTCTAAAACCATGTTTTTGAATAGTTTAAGCATTCATGTAAAAAAGTAAAGGGGAAGAAATCTACACCAAAATTAAAGGATACATTGTTCAAAGATCTTTAATTTTCAACAACCTACAGAGGATGGAAACACTCACAGAAATAGATACTGATCTCAGTTCAAATTTTATATACCCAGCAATATATACAAATGCCAAGAAGCTAAGTAAAATAGCAAATTAGTCCCTAGCTAGTTAAGGGGAAAAGTAATTCACTTACATTAATTTTCAATTAAGTTTTAGTTTGTATGAGATAATCACAGATTCACATGTAACTGTCAGAAATAATACTAAAAGATTCAGTGCACCCTTAATCTAGTTTTCTCAATGTTAACTCTTCCCAAACCGGAGTACAATATCACAACCAGCATACTGACACTGATACGGTAAAGATACAGACCATTTCCATCACCACAAAAATGCCTCATGTCCCCCTTTTATAGCTTCACCAACTTTCCTCCCACTCCCATCCCTCTTAAACCCTGACAACTACTAATTTTGCTGTATCTTTGTCATTTCAAGAATGTTACATAAATGGAATCATATACTACATAATCTTTGGGATTTTATTTTTCACTGAGCATCATTTTCTGGAGATTTATCCAGGTTACTGTGTATCAAGAGTTTGTTCCTTTTGTTACCCAGTAGTATTACACTGTATGGATACACAGTTTGTTTAACCTTTCACCTGCTGAAGAAGATCTGGGCTGTTTCCAGTTTGAGCTTTTACAAATGAAGCTGCTATAAACATTAATGTGTAGGTTTCTGCGCAAACATACATTTTCACTTCTCTGGGATAAATATCCAGGAGTACAACTGCTAGATTCAACGGTAGTTGGCGTGTTTTGTTTTTGAAGAAACTACCAAATCGCTTGTATAAGACCCTTCAGCAACATCCTCTCCAACATCAGGTGTTGTCACTAATTCTTCATTTTAGTCATTCTGTCAGGTGTGTAACGATAGTTTACTGTAGTTTTAAATGGCATTTTGGTAAATGCTAATGATGCTAGACATCCGTTTTCATACTTAAATGCCATGTGTACATATCTCTTCATGCCTTTTGCTCATTTTCTAATTGAACTATTCAGGTTTTTTTTTAATACTGAGCTTTGAGAAATCTCTCTATATTCAAGATACTGACTCTCTGTCAGATATGTGGTCTGCAAGTACTTTCTCCCACTCTGTAACCTATCTTTTCATACTCTCACAGGGGTTTCTTGCAGAAAAACAACTTTAAATTTTGATCAAGTCCAACTTATCTTTTTACGGATTGTACTTTTGGTAGTAGTTCCAAGAACTCTAATCCTAGACCACAAAGATTTTTTTTCTTTTCTTTTTGCCAAAAGTTTTATAGTTTACTTATTCCATTCAGTCTGTGATTTGTTCTGAATTAATTTTTCTATAAAGTATGAGACAGGTCAGGAGTCACTTTTTTGACTATGGATGTGCAACTACTCCAAAAGCAATGGCTGAAACGCTGTACATTGTTTTTAGCATTAAACCTATGCTTTGTCAGATTTAAACCTAAGGAGTTTTTTGAGCAATTATAAATGGTACTATATTTTTAATTTTGGTGTACATATGGTCATTGCTAGTATACAGAAATTCAATTGATTTTTGTGTGTTTATTTTGTTGTACCCTGTGACTTGCTGAACTCACTCATTAGCTCTAGTTGGTTTTTCTGGGGGGGTGGAAGGGGAGGAGTTAAAATAGATTCCTTGGGATTTTCCATGTTATCTGAAATTGGGACAGTTTTCTTTCTTTCTGATCTGTGTGTCTTTTATTTCTTTTTCAGACCTTACTGCACTGGCTAGAACTTCGGTATTATACTGAATAAAAATGGCAAGAGTGGACATTTTTGTACTGTTCCTGATTTTTGGGAGAAAATTGTTCAGTTTTTCACCATTAAGAATAACCTTAGCAGCTGGGTGCAGTGGGGCTCACGCCTGTAATCCCAACACTTTGGGAGGCCGAGGCAGGTAGATCATGCAGTCAGGAGTTCAAGACCAGCCTGACGAAAATGGCGAAACCCCGTCTCTACTAAAAATACAAAAATTAGCCGGGAATGGTAGCACATGCCTGTAATCCCAGCTACTCAGGAGGCTGAGTTAGGAGAATTGCTTGAACATGGGAGGTGGAGGTTGCAGTGAGCTGATATCACGTCACTGCACTCCAGCCTGGGTGACAGAGCAAGACTCTGTCGCAAAAAAAAAAAAAAAAAAAAAAAAAATGAAAAAAATACAATTTGACCCTGTCAATGAAAGTATGAGACTTCCTATCCTGGGATGTTTCTGTTGCTTACCTTGAAAATCATTCCTTGGGACTGCGTACAGTGGCTCACACCTGAATCCCAGCACCTTGGGAGGCCAAAGTAGGTGAATCATCTGAGGTCAGGAGTTTCAGACCTGCCTGGCCAATA
This sequence comes from Cacajao melanocephalus, assembly GCA_963573385.1. Taxonomy (NCBI): domain Eukaryota; kingdom Metazoa; phylum Chordata; class Mammalia; order Primates; family Pitheciidae; genus Cacajao; species Cacajao melanocephalus. The sequence continues at coordinate 113,597 of CAUYLG010020829.1, forward strand.
TAGTCAAACCCCATCTCTACTAAAAATACAAAAATTAGCTGGGTGTGGTGGGGTGTACCTGTAGTCCCAGTTACTCGGGAGGCTGAGGCAAGAGAATCGTTTAAACCCTAGAGCAGAGGTTGCAGTGAGCCGAGATCACGCCACTGCACTCCAACCTGGGTGACAGAGCGAGATTCTGTCTCAAAAAAAGAGAATAATCTTAGCTATAGGATTTCTGTAGCTGCTCTTTGTCAGGTTTTATAGATACAACTTTATCAGGTTCTCCCACTACTATTTTTCTGAGAGTTTTTAAAATCATGAATGGATTATTATAATGCTTGAACTTGACTTTGTCAAAATTTGCAAAGGAAAATGAAAAAGTATTGCTTTGAAATAGTTTTCAATTAGGTTCATTTTTGTTAAGTATGGAGCTTGTGAATATGGAAAAATTGCTCACTATATCATATCTGAATTAAAACACAGTCTTCCTTATCATACAACATATGCCTTACAGCAACAGCTTCAAGTCCTATTTTTTTCAGGAAGCAATCCAAAACACTATCATTTAGGCAACTTGTCAAACAATCTCACACTTTCTGTTAAATCAATTAATCAAAACTAAGTACTCTTTTGCATGTCATGCTTTTTAAAGGTTTACTTGTTTTAATTACAGCATAAATTGTGATGTACAAGTACTTTTTTAAAACATGTAAAAACAGGCTGGGTGCAATGGCTCAAGCCTGTAATCCCAGCATTTTGGGAGGCCGAGGCGGGTGGATCACGAGGTCAGGAGTTCGAGACCAGCCTGACCAAAATGGTGAAACCCCGTCTCTACCGAAAATACAAAAATTAGCCAGGAGTGGTGGCACGCACCTGTAATCCTAGCTACTCAAGAGGCTGAGTCAGGAGAATCGCTTGAACCCGGGAGGCGGAAGTTGTAGTTAGTCAAGATTGCGCCACTGTACTCCAGCCTGGGTGACAGAGCAAGACTCTGTCTCAAAAAAAAAAAAAAAAAGTGAAAACAATGCAACTTGACCTTGTCAATTGAACCATAAAACTTTCCTATCCTGGGATGTTTCTGTTGCTTACCTTGAAAATCATTCCTTGGGACTGGGCACAGTGGCTCACACCTGTAATCC
>CAUYLG010020830.1:0-18896 GCA_963573385.1 Cacajao melanocephalus
GAATACTATGCAGCCATAAAAAATGATGAGTTCGTGTCCTTTGTAGGGACATGGATGAATCTGGAAACCATCATTCTCAGTAAAGAGACACAAGAACAGAAAATCAAACACCGCATGTTCTCTCTCTCATTGTGTTGAATAATGAGAACACATGGGCACAGGGAGGGGAGCATCACACACTGGGGTCTGCTGGGGGGAGCCAAGGGAGGGACGGCAGGGAGGGTGGGGAGGTCAGGGAGGGATAACATAGGGAGAAATGTCAGATGTAAGTGACGGGGGGATGGAGGCAGCAAACCACATTGCCATGTGTGTACCTATGCAACAATACTGCATCATCTGAACATGTACCCTAGAACCTAAAGTACAGTTTAAACAAAACCGATTTTCAAATTCAGCAAAGGGTTTCTGATGTGAAAATGGAGCAGTCTTTCAAGATATTTTGAAGCATAAGCATGTGTGTCTGTGGTTAGAGATGTTAGTGGACTTGGGGAAAGAACCTCACTGGAAATTATGTCTCCAGAGTGCCTCTCTCACCCTTCAGCTCAACTGTAGCGCTTGATGCTCCAAGCAAGTGACAAATGCTATGCTCTTCTCTCCACCATCCCTTTGAGATAATAAGAAATGGCAGGAATTCCTCCTTTTGCTTTCTAGAACTAATTTTTTAGAGGAAGGCTGTGGCTTATACACAGCTGACTTTTGCAAATAAACCATACTTGGTATTTATTACTGTGCACAAAGCATTTCTTATTCTTGGTTTATTGACAAATCAATCATGGCTTTTAAAACATTTATCTATATCCCAACTATTTCCTCTTACTGCACCATCCACACCACCATTCATCGGTGACGCGTCTGTCACTGTGTGAATTCCTGAGATTAAATTGTTTCCACACTGTTTGCCCTGAGATTTCCCCTTGTTTTGAAAGATTCTTCTTCTCACCTCCCTAGCCTCTCCAAACTTCAATATGACATTTTCCTCAAGTTCAATTATTACTGCAGAAGCACAATAAACAAACACTTTTGTATTCATTCACTTATTTATTTGCAATGCAAACCAACATACTATTTCCCAGATCATATGTCTTTTTCCAAAATATGCCATGACCCATGCACAAATTATTTTCATTTTCTATTTTCAAATAGCAAATGCACAACCAAGCAACCAAAGTTTTGAAATGAAATGAAAGTTTTGGCAATGAAAAATAAGTTGATAATGTTTGATAATGTTTCTAAATTAATTACTGTCTTAGAACTGAGAGACCGTGATGATTTTAAATAGTTGCAATTTTTTTATTGAAAGTCCTATTTAGAGCACCATAAAAATGCTTCAGTTTTATAAGTATTATTTCAAGACTAAAACTGCATTGACAAATGAAAATGAAGTGTTAGCTTAAAAATAGAGCTTTGTCCATCAAGACAGCTTGCAAAGCAAAACAGACCCATGGGCAGCCGCGATCTTTGTATATAGTACCAAATTTGTGGTGGGAAAAATGTTATATTGCTTAGTTTGGATAAACTATTCTTGTCCAGATACATACAAGTTATATAAAATACATATGGTTAGGGCCAATTTTGCCCTTTTGAAGATAAAAGCACCAGAAAAGAAAATGCTGGCAGTTCTCTGTACACCACCAGAGCTGTTTAATTTTACCATACTTTGCCATGTCAATGGAAGTGGAGATCCCTGAGGCTACTGTGATCTGTGATGAAGGTGATTTTTGGAGAAGGAAAGTGAAAAAATCTTGCCAAACTGCATAAACTCCTTGTTACCAGCTGATGCAGTGTTGTAAATCCACAAAAACCAGTTTCAAAAACAAATTTCAAAAACTCTGAAGCAGAATAGCTCTTACGGCCACAAAAGCTTCGTCTCTTACAAGCCTGAATTTTGAGTACATCCTCTTGGGCCTCTAGTGAGTGGTAGCCCTGTTTAAAGAATGTCTCCAGTGTTAACAGCCTATTTTTATGCTTAACAAGAAAATTTCATTAGACGGCCACCAAAGAGGATTTTGGAGAAAATACTCTCTGTTTTAAAAATGTCATCTTTTATTAAAAAGTTTTATAGGAAAGAAAAGTAGAGATCCACAACAGGGCACATGTAATAGGTATGAAATGCAGAAATACCCAAGAGAGAGGCCCACACATTACCACATTCTTGGAAGGAGGACTTGTCTTCAAGAGAGTCTAACCAGCATGATGCTAGTGCCTCAAATTTATTATCATCAAGGCCCTCTGGCAGGAAATAAGTTTTAGAACTTGCCTTATACCCTAATGAAATCTCAGTGTTGTTCTGTTTGCAAACCAGATGCATGCAGTCTGGGCAGAGCAGTGCTGAGTTTGTGCACTGCCACCTACTTGATGTGTAGTGATGCCAGACACAACTTGAACACATTGGAATGGTGTGCTTGAAAACTGGCAGAACGATTCCAAAGAATTTCCTTAGGAAACTCTACAGAGGGTGGGTATGAAAATACTACGATGGAACCATCTATGGAAATACTTCAAGGAAGCCATTCCCCTGGCACTGCTTGCAGACACTATGGCCAAGTCATTGGTACAACAAATTGGTCCCAGAAAATCCAGCAGCTGTCAGCCTTACAAGAGTGGAAGGGGCTGAAGGAGGTCACACAGCCCATCTCTTGCCTCCTCCAGCAAGTTGTCAAAAGAGTTAGTGTCATTTTTTTCTTTTTTCTTTTCTTTCTTTTTTTTTTTTTTTTTTGAGATGGAGTCTCACTCTGTCACCCAGGCTCCAGTGCAGTGGCACAATCTCAGTTCCCTGCAACCTCCCCCTTCAAGTGATTCTCTTGATTCAGCTTCCTAAATAGCTGGGATTACATGCACCCACCACTACACCCAGCTAATTTATTTTTTTTTATTTTTGGTAGAGACAGAGTTTCACCATGTTGGCCAGGCCAGTCTCAAACACCTGACCTCAAGAGATCTGCCCACCTCAGCATCCCAAAGTGCTGGGATTACGAGTGTGAGCCACTGTGCCGGCCAGCATTATTTTGTTTAACATCATTGATGTGGTTTGGATGTTTGTCCCTGCTAAATCTCATGTTAAAATGTGATTCACAATGTTGGGTGTGGGGCCTGGTGGGAGGTGATTGGATTATGGAGGCAAATCCCTCTTGAATGGTTTACCATCCCCTTGGTTATAAGTGAGTTCTCACTCAGTTCACAGGAGATGTGGTTAAAAGTATGTGGCACCTGGCCCTCACTCCCAGTCTCACCATGTGATACGCTGACTCCCTCTTTGCCTTCCACTATGACTGTAAGCTTCCTGAGGCCTTACAGAAGCAAATGATGGTACTATGCTTCATGTACAGTCTGCAGAACTACGAGCTGATTAAGCCTCTCTTCTTTATGAATTACCCAGCCTCGCGCATTTCTTTATAGCAATGAAAAAAAAATGTCCTAATACAAGCATCAGTTACTCACTTCAGAGCTATGGAGAAGTTCATTGCTTTGTTTTGTTTTGTTTTCTCTTCTCCACATTTCCCTCTGGCCCTCTTTGCACGGTGCTTTTAAGAGATAAGACACCATGGGTATAGTTCTACAAGCTAGCCCAGGAAGGAGCCTTTATGATATTTGAGAGTTCAGTCTGTTCTTCTGCCTCTATGCAAGATATGTACTGGAATCTTTACCCTCACATAACGATGTCTTTGTAAGGCAATAGAGTGTAGTAGCAAGGCCATGGAATATGGAGTTAGAACTGGGTTTGAATACTGAATTTGCTCACTCATAAATGTTAGCACTAAATTCTCTTTTCCAGACCCACCTTGCTGCTTCTTCATCACATCCTGTTGGCAGATTCCTTTGGTTGCCTCTTATAGTGTCATTGTGCTTAGATATAAATTGTCTTCCCAGCCCACAGACTGCAGGTAGGAGAGGAAGCATTTGCTGAGCCTTACCTATTGTCTTCCAGGTGTGAGAATTGGCTCTAAGGCAATAACAGAAAACCAGTTCAGTTCATCGAAATCTGATTTACTTGAAAATCAATTGCTGAGTGATCTAGTTATCTAAAGGCCCAATTCACTGAATTTTTCAAATTTACTGATTAATTAAAAACTAGTTTATTTCAACTATTATAGAGTTTACAGAAATTTGTATTGGACAGGATGGTTGTAACAGGTATTGAAATAAGATGGCTTCAAAGTTATAATTGACTGTATTTCATTTTCTCCTCATCACAACACAAGAAATATTCCATTGGTCAAAAGAAAAGAATCACAAGGTGATGTGGTCTCTTTATTAATGTTTTTAATATTAAGAAAATATACAGTCCAGGCACAGTAGCTCAAGCCTGTAATCCCAGTACTTTGGGGGACCGAGGCAGGAGAATCACTTGAAACCAGGAATTCAGCACGGACAACATGGCAAGACCCTGTCCCTACAAAAAAAAAATTTAAATTAAACAGGCATGGTGGCATGTGCCTGTGGTCCTAGCTACACGGGAGACTGAGGCTGAAGGATGACTTGAGCCCAGAAGGTCAAGTCTGCAGTGAGCTGTGATCACATCACTGCACTCCAGCCGGGGTGACTGATAGAGTAACATCCTATCTCTAAAAAATATATTTCTTTCTTAATAACCAAAATTTTATTGTTTTATAATTTTATTTTATATTGACTTTTTCTCATATCTTTTTGAATAATTTTCTGTCCTGTTCCAAGTTCAAATCAAGACTCTTCCACTTACACATCTGCTCAGCCCTGGCCAAGTTGCTTCATCTCTGTGTGCTTTATTTCCCTCCGTTGGAAAATGGGAATAATAATAGCAGTCACTCTGCAGAGCCGTTCGGAGGGTTAGCGTTGTTTATTACAGATGTAAAGTGCTTAGAACAGCAACTGGCCTGCAGGAAGGAGCAAATAAATATAAACCATTATTATAGCTTTTCAAAAATATCAGATTGAAGCATTTCTCCCTGATACTTCAGTTACCTTCAGTGAATTTGGAAAACCCCTTATTTTGATTCACTCTACATTTTCCACCACCAGGAAAAGTCTCTTTCTGCCCCACCTGTGGTGTGATAGCATCTTGAATATTCAAGATGCTATCTATGAAAGCATACGCCTGCATCCATATTCCCCCTGAGCTGTGAACAAAGACTGCAGCCCGTTCACCTCTGTATGCCATCTCACCACTAGCACTGTGTCTGCTACCTGGTGAGCCTTCCACAAGCCTTTGCCAAATGAACAGGGAAATGTTACCAATATACTCAGCATATGACTAGGGTGTGAGCTCATCCCTTTGTGTTGGTTCTCATCAGCTTCTATTTCGAAGGGTGACCCTTTTGTGAACTCCTGCCCTTGTTCTGGAACACATTCTCTTCTGAGCAAACAGTTTCCATCTCCACTTAGCATCCACACCCTTCCTTCCCTTGGAGCCGAGGACCAGTATTACATTAACAGGCATGCTTATTCTCAGAGGTGCCTCCCTGGGATGAGGTGTAAATTAATGCCAGCCTGACCACTCTGGGTCATTAAAGACCAGATGGTAATTTTTGCAAAAGGAGCAAATGAACCCTACTGGCCTGGCCCAAATCCAACCTGGATAATTTCCTCCAGACTACACAATATCCCCCCTCTCATTTCAGTCACAGAAATGATTTTCACTTTACCCTCAGAAAGCTCACCGGGCAATGCCAGGCTGGCTTCTCACCCCACCGCTGTTGCATGGATGCAGGCTAACAATGCAGCATTCCCCTGGGGGATCTGCAAAGTGCTCTGGGCCAAGTAGGTCAATGTAAATCTAAGGCTTTTAATCATATATTTGGGAAAATAAGACTTAGTCAACTTGAGTGAAAACACTTCATCTCCTAGTGCATTTTTAAATGTTTTAAGCTACAAGAGTGACCAGAAGTTTATTGCACCTAAAAAAAAAAAAGGTTTAATTTGAACATGAATTGTTTTTGTTAAAATCATAGAAAGAATGGCTTATCCTCGGTCTAGGTAGTCCCTGAAGTGGGTCCGCTTTTGACATTTAAGCTACATAAAGTAGTCATGGTTGGGTCTTCACTGGAGCAAATGCCATTTCTTATTACTATGGAAAGAAGTTGGGGGATATAGCAAGAACCATGGATGCCTGCTCAGCATGCTGCTGCCTGCATAGGAGAAGAACTGATTGGCAGGATGGATGGAACAGATCAGGCTGACTGTGAAACGTCCAGGGCCAAATGCCAAGGTCAAGAGCACCCAAGGTGGATCTGACTGGCACAAAGATAAACAGATCAAGTATGAAGCATAAGTCAGTGAGGACTGGTTAGGAACATCATTCCCCATAGGCCTGCAGGTCCTGACCCTTCTACATGAGATTATCCAGAGCACACTGAATTCACCTGATGCATGGACAAAGTCCCTGAAGTAGTTTATGATTATGTATTGGCTTGACACGCTTGGAAAAACCTGTGGCACGGAATTCTCCACGCCTCCCTTTTTGTCATTAGCCAGAGATATGGTTTGTATGGAATGGGCTGAAGCATATTTTCTCCACCCAGATAAACGTCAGGCGGTCTCAGAAGACCACTCGTAGCTTATTGCAGGAATGTAGAGAAACACTGACTTGCCCACAAACGCATTCTCTTCACCGGTAGAATTGGCTCAAATGTGGCTTGGAGAAGCTATGTCTTGACTCAAGCTAATACTTAGTAATAAAGCTTCCTGGGAAAGCAAGACTGCCAAAGTTTAAGTGGTGGGTTTTTATGACCAGGATTATGGTCCATTAAGGGACGAGGATGAAAACAGCAGCTTGTTTCATTTTGATCTCTTCTCTAGGCCGAACCGCCATCCTATTTCCAATTAAAGTTCCACAAGAAAAATGCTGACGTTCCTCCTCCAGAAACAATCCTCCTGGCTCTTTCCCAAAAAACCCACCATTGTCTGGCCACATCCTCACGACATCAAGATTCTACAGTTTTGTTTTCTCCAAGAGAATAAATGGCCTATAAATAAAATGAGCATTCATTGATTTTGTTTAATGAGAAAAGAGAGCACATGAAATGTGTTCAATCTGAATGAGATGCGGAAACAGTGTTCCCTTCGCTGACGGAGAATGACAGTCCTTCCCATTGATGATCTTGGCTTTGTGCTGCAGGAAGGGGTACATCAGCATCTGACTATTACAGTGAAGCCACATGACCATGAAACATTATTCAGCTTCCACGTTTACCTTGCCCCGTGGCTCAGGGAATGAGAGTGAACAACCTTATTCCTTCCGTAGTTAATTCTAACAATGACTGCCATGCATGGCAAAGAAAGGCTTCTTCCCTGACGACTCCAGACATGGTCTGGTCATTTTTGAGAGCAAGGTGCACAGGTGTCATAAGGCCACTCTAGGCAAATCCTACTAGGTAAGAATACTGGGATGGAGAAATTAAACAACTATTCAACTATTGAAGAAGCCTTGGATCTGTCCCACATTTCAAAGGATGTCAATGTGATAAACTGCTCTTTGGACTTTTCCAATAACAAGTTTTAAAAAATAGTTTTGCATCATGTATCGAAATAAATTTCAGTCTAACCAAAGAGATCTCAAAGTACATAAGGAATCTCTCAAAAGCTATTCAAAAGGAAGTAAAAATGAATAATAATAAACTATTTTTATAAGAAATATTGAAGAGCCCTATCAAGAAAAATATCTAATAGGTTGTAAAATAAAGTCGCCTTTAGGTTAACACAAGAAAGTCCCAAGAAAGATAAGCCAATTTCTCTTTAAGAATATTTTCATCAAGCCAGGAGATTTCAAATAAATCCAAACAGAAAACAAAACAAAATGGAAGTTCTAACATCACCTGGCTTATATCTGTTCTGTCAACACTTATTAGATAATACATTCACCTGCTTCTGAACACACAAAAGGAAAATACCTTTATGGACAGCCAGACCAAATGTTTGTTAATGGAAAACTACAGACAAATGCAAATTTTTGCGACAACTATAATTTGGATCAAATCGTTTTTCTGTCTCTCCTCCTCTTCTTATGGCCCACGCCAGGATACATGTATCCCAAATGATTATTCGGTTTATCGTCACACAGCAAAGCATGTGAGGCATGATATTTCCAAGGGGAAGATTTTCCTTTTTTCTTTACCCATGCTTTAAGATTTTCGAGGGGGTGGGGGGAAAGAAGATGTCTGTAGGCTGTGGGCTGAGGTCATCCCCAGGCTGGGAATTGGATGAAGAATTCCCCTTTAGTAGGAATGTCTTCTTCCAGAGGGTGTCCAGAGGGGACAGTGGCATACACTGAACCTGGAAGGTTGATGCTATCAAAATTTGACCTTGCAATCTGCTGTTATGTAATTATATATAATAGGTAAGCTTATAACAGATAAGCTGCAAATGGTCACCAAAAACAATCTCTTTCAAGTTCCCACACCCTAAAGATGACTAAATGAACTGCTGGAATTTTCCAGGAGAATTAATATTTATTGGGAGGTGTCTTAGTCTGCTCAGGCTGCCATAACAAAGTACCACAGACTCGGGGCTTAAACAACAGAAATTTTTTTTCCACCATTTTGAAGGCCAGGAAGTCCAAGATCAAGATGCCAGTAGAGCTGGTGTCTGGTAAGAGCTCTCTCCTTGGGTTGCAAATGGCCACTTTCTCACTGTTTCTTCACATGGTGGAGAGAGTAAGAGGAAAAAAGTAGAGAATGAGTGCTCTCATGTCTCTCCTAATAAGGACACTAATTCTATCAATTAGAGCCCCACCCTCATGACCTCATCTAGCCTGAATTACTTCTGTAACGGCCATATCACCAAATACAGTCACATACTTAGTGGTTAGAGCTTCAATCTATTAATTTTGTGGAAAGAACAAAGTTCAGTTCATGGTAGAGGGATAATATTCAAAATATTTAACCACTACATAAAGGCCCCAACCAATCAGAAGAGATGCTTACTACATCTCCCCACTGGACTGGTTCATGCAAACTGAGTATCAGCTCTGCCCTATGAACCTAGAAAACAAAAAACAGCAGAAGTCTTCCTCTTGACCTTCTCCTGGAAAAGTCTCCACTGTGTATTTAAAAGAAGGTTCTGGTCAGGTGTAGTGGCTCAAGCCTGTAATCCCAGCACTTTAACAGGCTGAGGGGCGCGAATCACTTGACGTCAGGAGTTTGAGACCAGCCTGGCCAACATGATGAAACTCTGTCCCTATTAAAAATATTTTTAAAAATCAGCTGGGTGCAGTGGCAGGCACCCATAAGCACAGCTACAAGGAAGGCTGAGGCAGGAGAATCACCTGAAGCCGGGAGACATAGGTTACAGTGAGCTGAGATGACACCATTCCAGCCTGGGTGACAGAGTGAGATTTCGTCTCAAAAAAAAAAAATTTAAGAATTAAATAAATAAAAGATGGCTCCTACATAGTGCCTTGCCCCCAAAAAAATGTAAAAATAGGTCTTATCCATTCCTGCATGGAAGTAACATGTTGCTTTATCAATATAAATATATTTTAATTTATCAATCTACTAATAGTGTTAATCTGGGGAGAAGAAAATTGTAGGAAGCATTCATTGTATAGATTATATAGTTTTGTCATTTCCATTTATTATTTTGTAATCAAAAAGCAAGCTTTCAACCTCTTTTAATTTTTAATATGCCTACTTTTTAGTCCTTAAAATTCTAAAAAATAAAAATTAAAAAAAAGTCAACTACACTAGCTTCAGAGTTTTGCCTGGGGTTTTTCCTATTAGAATTAAATACTGCATGAAGAGCTGGAGCTGGTGCTAAATATAAAAACAACTTTTTCCATTCATGTGGATAGTTTATTTCTTGTTTCAGAGTTGGCTTTTTTAAAAATGTCAAAAAATGACAAATTTCTAAATGAGAAGTTGAAATGTTTACAAAGACCATTTTAAAGGTATTCAAAGGAGTGGCTGTCAGGAGGACCCCAGCCACTCTTTAAGCATGGTTACAGTCTCTCTCTCCTAAAAAATGAAATTGCCCCTTTTCTTCCTCAGCATTTGAAGAATGAAGCCTTATTTCCCCAAAAGGAGATGGTATATCCACAAGCAAGACATCCCACATCATGTTTCCACATGGGTTTCTTGCATGATATCTGTTTTAGTTTCACAACCTACATTGCAAGATATTTAGTATTCCTTCTACTAAACACTAGAATCAACTTCTGGGCATTGTGACATTTACTAATTATCTCTGGGGTGTAGTCCTGCTGAGAACCACTGCATCTAACCGAGCTAGACCACTTATATTACCCAAAACATTCCATGCAATGCTGTGCCTTTGGACTCATTACATATTGTTTCTTGTAATTAAAATGTTTATCTGACCTTTCTTCTTTGTCCATTGAGTTAGTATTCACTCTTCCTAACTTTGTAAAGGCTTTCCCCATTCTCCTCACACCACATTTCTCATCTCCAGCTTTGAATATTGCACTTCATTAGCCAATGAGCTTATATACAAATAACTAAAAACCTGAATTACAGTGGCTTTCAACCAAAAGACAAATAAGAATTCTGAAAAGGAATCAATTCAAGACTGTTTCAGTAGCTCAATTTTATTATTCTAAACTCATGCCTTTTCCTTCCTACAACCATCATCAGTATATTGGATTTTCATCCTCTTGCTCATTGACTCACGGTTGCAAGGTGGCTGCCAGAACTCTAACATCATGCCCTCACACCACTGTTGCAGTTAAGCAGGAAGGAGATTATCAGAAGCAACATGTTATTTTTTATCTGGAAATTAAATCTGCACTCACAGACATCTCCCTTTGTCTCATTAGCCACTACTGTTCCACAAGAACATGACCCAAAGAGGCTGAGTGAGAAAGTGAATCTCTATTAAGGGATAGTATGATACTATGATTGGCTTAGGGACAAAATATTTTATACTTTATGGCTGGCCATATTCACTCACATGCACACCAATCAAGGTGCTGAAGTTTAAGGTAAGGAGAAAGGGAAGAATGGTGGTTCAGCAGGCATCTCACAGTACCTGCAAACTTGTGAATCTAACTCTATAGGGCGTCTGCAAACCAAGACATCAGGAATTGGGTCTTATTCACTTAAAATTCCTCAAACTCCAGCAGAACAATAAAACAAAGTTTTTCTCTGGGAACAGAGTTTGGATTCAGCTGTCACACCCAACAAAAGACAACCGGTACACCTTAACAACTGGTACACCTGGGATCAAGAGCAGGTCCCAGCCATCTCTCTGTAATTCCAGCCCTTTCTTTCTCTTTCAGTTAAGTCTGCAGCTCAGTATCCCTCAGGGATACTAGACCACTCTATATATAACTAGATGATGATAGTAAAATAATTGTTTATATTTTACATACCACTTTGCAAAGCCTTTTTTTTAACCCTAACATCTACCCTGAAGGTAAATAGTATGATCCCTATTTTACAGAGAGGAATAGAGGCCCAAGGAGGGTAAATGTAGTTGCCCGAGTCCACGAAGCGTAAGGCTACAGGTATGAGATTGCATCGCAGGCCACCTGACTCTGCGTCTGCTTCAGTCACTCTCTGCTCCTCACGCACCCTGGAGCCGCTCTGAGCTAGAAATAAGCAAAATCTTGGGCAACACTCTATGAAATCCCCTACACTCACCATCCCGCAAGGAATAATCTTCCTATCACCATCCAAGCACTTAGAGGATCAGCCCAGCGTCTAGACTACAAGAATGAGATAAGAAATAGTCTTTCTGACTCCACGTTAGAACGACTGACACATTGCAAGAGAAGATTTCAGGGTTTCACATGGACCCAACATAAAGGTTCAGGGTTTCACATGGACCCAACATAAAGGGCCCAACCTCTTTTAAAAGTAGAGAAAGTATAAGTGTTTGGTTAGGATAATAAAAATCCAATGAATATTATATAAACATGCTTATTGAGAGCCCAGAATGGGTTGACTCCAAAACAAAATGCAAAATCAGACCTCGCTGTCCAACAGAAAACTCAGCTATGTCACCAACTAGTTTATGAAATAAAAATAAAAACAGACTCACACATTATTCTGAGATAACAGACACAGGTTCTTTTTAGATTTAAATCATGTGCCCTATTATTAAGAGCATTAATAGAAATGTTCCCTGAATGTTTACAAGGTGTTTACTCAGTTTCTGTACTGAAAGTCAGGACATCTTGGTACTGAAAATATTTCATGCCCAACAGTTATACAAAACCACAATTTCTTCGGTTTATAGCCCCTCTTAATCTCTTTGTGGAAATCTCCAGACCTCAACTACATTCCTTGAAATTTTACAGGGCACAAGAGGAACAGAAATCAGCTCAAAATGAATATGTGTATTCAGAAACACATTGAGATTTTTCCAACTTTTCAGGTACCTCATACAAATTAATCTTCTTAAGGGCCTTGGTGGTCTCTGAATCACTGCTTCACTTCCCCACTTCTCAGCACCCCCATTGTATTCTCTTGATAGGAGTAACTGCCAGATCATTAGGGAAGAAAAAGTTTATTGAGTCAAGATATGGGAGGGCCCCCACAAGGTCAGGAGCAGGTACCACCAGTTTTACATAATTTTTGCATCTGCACCAATTTGATTTAAGGTTATAAGTGGAATTTATTGGTGAGTATTGTACTATAAAAAGTGGTTTATATCATATTGTCTCATATTTATTATGATTCAGTCAAAAGTGAATTGTACACATGCTGTCTGCAAAGAGCTGATACAATGGGGAAACAAAATCCTGGCTTTCGAAAAACACATTTGTTCTCCTTTCCATTGTCTTTAACGGTTTACTTAGGTGGAAGAAAAATTGCTTTAATGTTAAAACCATATCTTTTCCTGTGGCACTAATCACCAAATGGAAATTATTAAAATTTGTAAAGAGCAGAAGGAAGTCGAACATGATGTGTTAGGATAACGGTAATAGAGAAAAATAGAATTGTTTGAGTGAAATGTGTAAAATAAATTATTTAGGATCTAAAAGAAGAAAACAAATGTGTAGAAGTGCAGGATAAATCATTCTGTAATTTCATTCTTCTAACAAAAACAAAGTCACTCACTTACTGTTTCTGGTGTAGACTGTATCTCTAGGAAGAGAAGGGAATCGATGCCTAGTATACTCTCTCAAGCAGGGTGACAATTGAGAGTAACTTAATGGCCACTTGAAACTTCCCCAGGTTTATTTATTACTTATTTATTTTGAGACAGAGTCTCACTCTGTCACCCAAACTAGAGTGTGATCATAGCTCACTGCAGCCTCAACCTCCCTGGCTCAAGTGATCCTCCCACCTCAGCCTTCCAAGCAGCTGGGACTACAGGCACGCACTACCACACCTGGTTAATTCTGTGTATTTTATGTAGAGATGGGGTTTCAACATGTTGGCCAGGCTGGTCTCGAACTCCTAGGCTCAAGAGATCCTTCCACCTTGGCCTCCCAAAGTGCTGGGATTACAGGCTTGAGCCACTACACCTGGCTGCAGATTCCTTTTTAGAAGGCAAATTGGCCATTATTATTTCTGCTATACCAACCCTGCCACTATTCCCCAGAAATTTCAAAATTTCTGGTTTATATATCTGAATAAGTAATTCCATCATTCCAAGAGTGAATTACACACTTTAAGCTCATGGGATACATCAGAATCCCCTCTTAGACTACAACCAGATTCCAGTGTCTAGCTTATTCCTCCTTTAATATTTTCTTAGTCATGGTTGTAATATTACTAGAGTGCAAAAGAACACAACAACAACAAAAAAGGTTTATTTCTTGGTCAATGCTGAGACTCATGATCAAGAGGTGCCCCTAGTGGCTGCCTCAGGATGGGGAGACTGATTACCATTTGGCCATGTTTTTTACCCAGTTCTCTTATAGGGGTCTCACATAATCTAATGGGTGCATTTAATGCTTTTCATTTGGCTTAGTTTGATTTCCTCTGCTTCTTACCATTCACCATGTGGTTCCATATCCTAAATGGTCTTTTTTAATGTGTATAAATAAAATAATAACATGTCTGAGATTTGCCTCAAAATATGCCAGGGAGACCTGTAAATGAAACAAGGCTGGCCATGACTGGTCATCTTCGAACCTGGATGATGAGTACAAAAAGGGTTCATTATGCTTCTACTTCTGTACATGTTTAAATCTTTTTTCCAATACAATTCATATAAACACTTTGTTAAGAAGTGTTATCATTCTGGTTTGGGGGGTTTGGTTTTTTTCTCTTTTGTTTTGGAGAATTTACGTGTAGCTTTCTCCTGGACAGCCGGGCTAATTAATGATCTGGTTTACTCTGGATGGCTGTACGAGGGTAGCCATTTTCTAAGAGTCAGGATACAGACACTTTATTTAGAGACTGCTGCTGATCTATGAGCCAGAGCCAATGCTGAGTTCTATAAAACCCACACTTGGGGCTCCCTTATAGGCAGAATTCCATCCACTGTTCATAAAAGGCTGGTTGAAAAGAAGATGGCCCCCTTGGCTCTCCTACCCCAAACCTGCAAGTGACTTAGGTAGAGAAGAAGAGGCACTTCAAGTCCATGGGGAGAAGGAGGACGAAGGGGAAGTGACACAAGAGACACCTGGTTCCCAAGAGAACTTAGCTCAAAAATGGAAGGCTCAGACCATGCTGGGTGTCAGTCATCAGCCTGACAAACAATGGGTTAACTAAGCCAGTTCTCATTTGAAACACTGAGAATTAGAGGCCCAAGAGAATGATAGTATCTGGCAAATATATCTTGAATTAAAATGAATCTCACTTTATTCCTTTTCTCTTTTCCCTGGGCTGGGGGCGTGGTGGGTGTGTGGGTGGAAACTCTTTAGTTGAAGGATCTCCAAGGCTTTCTTGATTTTCAAAATTGATCTCTCTCTGAAATGTTGCTAGAAAGGAAAGAGTGCAATTATTCCAGAATCATTTGCTTTTTGAGGGATCTGAAGACTGGAATGTTTCTGTGTTCTCATTGCAGCTCAGCTCTCCGTTAGACCAACCTCAGAAATGTTAATAATTAGAAAGGAGCTGGGTGCCTTTCTGAGGCTTTGTTTCTTTGTATCTTGAATTTTTTCTCTGTACTGTTGATACTAAAACCTGCTCCCTTTGTATAAAATCAGAGCCATCAACAAACTGTGTTCTTACACAGCCCAATGTCATGCTTGTTACATAAAAATGATTCTCATTACATTAAAGATCAATCTCCAGATTTTTTAAATCATCCACCCCATCAACAAAAAAATGGGAAACATACATACACATATACTTGATCTTTACCAATGCGTGCAAACACATAATTTGGGGAAAGGAAACCCTATTTAATAAATGATGCTGGGAAAACTGGCTAGCCACACCGCATCTTTTCATACTTAGTTGAATAAAGCAATTTATTTGAATAATTTAATTGAATATAAACTATTCAATTATTTACTTACAAATGATAGCCCTATGATATAATAGGAAGATAGTGTTAAAATATATAATAGTGTACTATGCCCTCTTCTAAGCACTTTACGTATATGAATGTTTTCATCTTTCTAAGAACTCTATCAGATGGGTAATGTTGTTTCTTCATTTTGCCAATGAAGAAACTAACACACACAGAGGGTTAGTTACTTACCCAAAGGAATGGGAATGCCATTAGGAAGAGGCAGAGCCAGAATTTAAACCCTGGCCATTCGGTTCCAGAGTCTATCTCTTAAGTAGTAGATTCGTACATGATAGAACAGAAAGAAAAAGAAGGGGGAAGGGAAGGCAAAGGGAAAAAAATGAAGGGAAAGGAATGAAAAAAAATAATCACCAACTGAGATTTTTTGAAAGAAAATTAGAACACTTTCTTTTAAATTGTCTTTTTCTTCCAGCCCTCAGAATGTATCATCTGGCACACTCCCAGGGGCTCCTACCTCCTCCCCATACCAGGTTGGAAGCCATTAACCTAAATGTTGCTTCTTTGGAAGCTGGTAGAAGGCCCTCTGGGAGGGCTTGAGAGCTACAGATTCTGCAGCTAATTCCTAGTATTCAGTGTAATCAGGGTGATTCAGGACCTTTGATGGCATAAATAAGTTTCCATGTCATAATTGCTTGTCTAGGTGTGAATCAATGTTCTCACCATCTTCTGGCTACATTTCAGGGCACCATTATATTTTGCTTACATTCATATTACTATTTATTATCTGGAGAGCTTTGTCCTGTATTGTCAGGAAAACAAGGAGATGCTGAGAAAAAAAAATTAGTGCCGAGGACTAAAGTGACCATTTGTAATACAGTCTTAGAACTGAGGGGGTATCTGGTACCCCAGGGCCATTGCCAGCTTCATGCCCAGCCAAAGAGCAGATGGGCACCAAACATGATGACAAACTCTAAATGCCATCCCTACTGGCTGTCCAGGGAAAACATTTTCATGGTGTAAGTTTTGCCCTCCCTTCTCCACCACATTGAAGTCAGCGTCCAGGAGACCTGGTGATATTTAAAAGTAGAGATGATCTAGACTTTCCAAATGCCCCAACCAAGGCCAGCCTCACTATGCATCAATCCTGGTGGACTGAGCAAGTCAAGTGAGGATGAGCGCATGAAAAATGGACCTACTGTCATCTCTTAGGAGAGGAGGAAGATGACTCACATTTTACTAAGTGCCTTTCACCTTCTTTATATCCTATCACCTCATGGCTGCAGAAAATGGGGACAGTGAGGCACAGAGTAGGGCTCACATCAGGCCCCATACTCTCTGTGAGGCCCACCTGACTGGGCCCCTGGCTACCCTGTGACCCTACTTCCTACCACTCTCCCTTTAATGACCAGCCTTAGTCACCTTGTGCCAGACACTGTCCCTCTTCCTGTCCCTGTAATGTGTCAAGCAAGCACCATCCACAGGCCAGTAGCATATGCTGCTACCTCAGCCAGAAATATACATCCCAGAAAGCCACCTGCTCAGCCTCTTGCTTCACTCAGACCTCTGCTTAAGCATCACCTCCTTAAAAACGCACCTTCCCTGGCCCTTTCGTCTATCATAGCACCTCACTCTACATCCATCACCTGATTTTTTTCTTCAAAAGCTTTATCTCTCCACAATATCAAATTATACGTAGCTATTTCCTATATTGATGTCTCCCCTGACAAAGAAGGGAAACTCCCTAAAGACAGAAACATTCTCTAGTTTGTCCTGCAACACATACTCGATGCCTAGAATGGTGCCAGGTACATATTGAGCATTCAATAAGTATCTTTTGAATAAATTTCATGAGGAGTATAGTCCAAACACAAATCCCTCTGAGTATACAACTCCTACTCTATTCTCCCTTCATGGAACAATCCATATGACTTATTCTCAGGGCCTGCTGCTTGAGGAAGAGAGTCCTCTCCACTGCCCTCCAGCCCCTCAATACACTGCCCTCCACCCTCTCAATACACATATATACAGCCTCCATCTGGAAGCGCTATCTGCTGCCTCCAGCGAGGCTGAGACATCAGCTGAGGCTGCATAGCACCGCTGTCATCCTGCTCAGGTTACTTCTCATCGTATGGAAGCCTGAGAGCTCCCTCTGAGTGGCACCATCTCCCCTATGCCCTGGCTCTGCATTACAGCATTTCTTCTCTGAATCTGTCATGCAGACCAATGGATTAGCAAACACCCAAGGAAAATGCCAGAACATTTCAGACATGGTGGAGGCAAACACAGCCATGTCAGCATGGAATGTTAGAGACAAGGCCAAGAAAATGAAAAACTGCAGTTTCAATAACCGAGAAAATTCCAGAAATCAGGTCAAGCCAAAGTTGGCTTTTCACTGAACATTAAATCAAATCCTCTATCAAGTGCTGTGAGGTCCTTGGAGGACAAGGGTATACCCACTGTCTCCTCTCTGGGGATTGGTACACATATCACTTACATTTTCATTTAAAAGCATGAAATAAGACTTTAGAAAAATAATAGCACTGACCCTAAAAGCAACTGAAACTGCAGCTTTGTAGTTTGCTTTTGTGATTTTGGTGGGTCTAAAGAGCCTTCAAATAGCAAATAGTAAAGAATTAGGAGTGATCAAATTCAGTTGGGAATGACTTTCTTCTGAGTGAGGAGTTTTATCTGAAATTGTTGTGGGGCAGATCAAGGTCTTCCTCATGCCAGGAGCCTCTCTCTGTGCATTGTGGGTTCTTCTAAGAACAGAACAGGATGTTCCAAAGAGCACTTTTCGTGATCCTGTCCAATGGATCAATATGTTCACTGCTCCTGCAATTATCCATCTGCCAATGAAGGGAGAAGCAAGTGCCCTGGGGCCCTCATTTCCATCAGAACTAGTTCTTCCCTGCACACCTGATCCTTTCTGTGATTCTTGCCAATTCAATGGTGAGAACAGACAGAAAACAGGAAGACTTTTCAGAGTGTGAACCGTGAGGTTATAGACGTGGCTAGGAAACATTCTCACCAAGATAGGTGTCCTGGGTTCCCGCCATGCACATATTTTCTTGGATGTTAAGAATTAGTAAGTTTAGGGAGATTTGATAGTCTAAATTATAAATAAAGGTAAAATGGATGCCGAGCCAGTGCCTGGGCCTGGAAGCGGGCCGCAGACCCTCAGCTTCTCCCACTGCCTCCCCACCATGGACCCCCGCAAAGTGAACGAGCTTCGGGCCTTTGTGAAGATCTGTAAGCAGGATCCAAGCGTTCTGTACACTGAGGAAATGCGCTTCCTGAGGTAGTGGATGGAGAGTATGGGGGGTAAAATACCACCTGCTACTCAGAAAGATAAATCCGAAGAAAATACCAAGGAAGAAAAACCTGATAATAAGAAGGTAGAGGAAGACTTAAAGGCAGACGAACCATCAAGTGAGGAAAGTGATCTAGAAATTGATCATGAAGGTGTGATTGAACCAGACACTGATGCCCCTCAAGAAATGGGAGATGAAAATGCAGAGATAGCAGAGGAAATGATGGATCAGGCAAATGATAAGAAAGTGGCTGCTATTGAAGCCCTAAATGATGGTGAATTGCAG